>VNJV01012837.1:0-52948 GCA_008042635.1 Drosophila nikananu
AGTTCCTTGATTTCCTCGGGCTGCTCTTCCTCCACCGGAACTTCCTCGACAGTGACTGTTGTCTCGGGCTGCTTGTCATCTTCCTCGACAGTTTCGATCTTGGTGACTTCTTGCTTGTCTCCCTTGACCTTCTTAATGACACGAGTACGGATCTTCTTTTTCTTAGGCTTGCCATCCTCGGAAACGGTCTCGACGACTCGAACCTCCTCTGGCAGTTCCTTGATTTCCTCGGGCTGCTCTTCCTCCACCGGAACTTCCTCGACAGTGACTGTTGTCTCGGGTTGCTTGTCATCCTCCTCGACAATTTCGATCTTGGTGACTTCTTGCTTATCGCCCTTGACCTTCTTAATGATACGAGTACGGATCTTCTTTTTCTTAGGCTTGCCATCCTCGGAAACGGTCTCGACGACGCGAACCTCCTCTGGAAGTTCCTTGATTTCCTCGGGCTGCTCTTCCTCCACCGGAACTTCCTCGACAGTGACTGTTGTCTCGGGTTGCTTGTCATCTTCCTCGACGGTTTCGATCTTGGTGACTTCTTGCTTGTCACCTTTAACTTTTTTGATTACGCGAGTTCGAATCTTTTTCTTTCGTAGTTTGCCGTCTTCGGAAACTTGTTCAATAATTTGCACGCTTTCTGGGACTTCTGTGATTTCGGTTTCACGAGTTTCTTGTTTTTGTGTTGGTGTCTTTTGTTTTGTGTGTGTTGTGTCTGTGGCTTGTTCTGTATCTGTGTAAAGAAGTGTGTTTTTAGTATATTGTCTTTAATGGGTTTTGTGGCATTGCATTGTTCTGTGTAATATGTGTTTTGGGGTTGGTGGGTCGAGTGGTAGTGAAAGTAATACGCCTTTTTTGTTGAACTTTTTAATTTATACCTAGTTTTATACTTACCCTTCTTTTTGTTTACCGTTTTAACTAAACTCTTTTTTGCAACACTCTCTAACCCAGTAACTTCCTGTGTCTGATTACTATCAGTGCCGTCTTTTGCTATGTATGTTGCTTCTTGTGACTCAGTGATAGTGGAATGTGCTTCTTCGTGTGCGGTCGTTTTATATTGTGCAGTTTCAGGCATCGTTTGTGGTAGTTCAGGCGAAGACTCTGATACAAATTGTGTAGTTTGTAAAGCATTTTTAAGCCCGCCTTCGACTAGGGTTGGTTGTACTGAGTCTTCAGAATCAGGATAATGTTGACTTGTTGTCGTGCTGAATATGTCTAGTTGTTCTGTTGTTACTGTGGTGTTGGTTTCAAAATTTATGTTTGTATTTTTTGGTAATATGTGTTCTTGATCTTGTAGTAGGTCAACCTGCTCGTGTGCGATAATTTGTTCATTGAGATACGTACTCTGTGTTGTGATTGAAGGTAGCCCATGTTTTTCGTCAGCTGGAAACACCTCAGATTCCTGAATAGTTCCCTTTTCATGTAGCTCGCTTATTAAAGGTACAATTCTCACACCAAACGGTTGAACCTCGGCTTGCTCTGTAGATGGCCTTCTGGCGTCCAACAACGTGCTAACAGCTTCGCAAGGAAGCTGCTCGCTGTAGACAACATTCTTGTATAACACAGTTTCTGGCTTTGCATTCAACTGCTCGGGCATGTCGGTTGCAAGAGTACCCAAAGATGGTATAACAGCCACCTCTTCTACCACCGAAACCTTGAACTCAGCGGCCACAGGTGCATCTGATGATAACTTTGCCTTATTAGGCCTGAAATCACCATGACCCTCAATATTTTCGTAAACGTTTACTGTTGAACTTTCTGCAGGTTTTAGGGTTATCTCGACTGAGCTGGGCAATGACTGGACCTCCTCATCCGGTCTAAACGCAATATCCGGAGTTTGTTCGTATGTAACTGGCTCGGTCACATATGCAGCTTCATGAAGAGACTGACGGGTTACATTAGCGTTGCCCTCGGCGGGTACTTGAAGCTCATAAGTTTCTTGTATAGAACTAATACCGACAACCTCTTCAGTAATTAAAGACTTCGATTCAATATTCGACACTTGAGCTGTATCACCCACAGTTTTTAATTTGGGAAGTGTATCCTCTTTCAGGAATGTTGATTGAATTGTTGTTAAATGAGCCCGGTTAATGTCATCATCCTTTGAGACTTTCAACAAAACAGTCTGATCTGGCACTTCTGGAATTTCTTTGGCTATTTCGTAGGCATTAACTTCAGTAACTGTTGTGTGCACATTGACTTCATTTGATTTCACTCTAGCTTGTGCAATGTTACCCGTCTCAACTGGGGCTTCACTTTCCAGTTCAAGAGGTAATTGTGTTTCCACAATATGCGACTGCACAATTTTATCAGTGGGAGTTGAGCTTGCAAGGAATGTAGTAGGCTCTTGTGTTAAATCCAACCTAACCAGATCCTCAATGGGGACCACTTCTGTGATAAGCATTTCTCTCTCTGTACCTTCGATAAAAGGTTTTCCAAAGTATTCCTCCTGTCTTTTTGTAAAATGCTCTTCTTTTTGCATGATAATGGTATCCGTTTGAACCTGCACTTTATTGGCTTCGGCTGCATCGACAAACAAAAGATGGGCCCCCTGTGAGGTAACCTGAGCACCTTCAACTAGTGCGGAGGACTCCAAAGTCAGCACATCGGATATAGTAGTTCCGTGAAGCAGATCCACTGTTGGCTTGGCTTTGGTTTCCATGGGAACAACTGGCAGTATAGATGACTCCTTTTGAAAGATTCGCTGTTCATGAGACTCCGGAGTGGCCTTAAACATAACATCAATGGACTCGGCAGCAGAAGTCGGAGCAACGTCCGATTTTATTAATTCTTCAGATTCTTCTATGCCGCAGACTTCACTGACAGATACTTCATGTTGTCCTATTTCAAATGATACTTGAGCAATCTTTTCATCCCCTTGTAACGTTAACAGATCCTGCAGTCCCTCCACAGTTTGTGTTTTTGTAGTAACAGGTAAACCAAGCCGCGAAGGTATTTCATCGGACGTTGCTACTGCATAGGATTGTTCAGGACTTATAAATTCCTTCTCTGTCTCAACAGTTTGCTGAAGCTCAGTTGTTTGAACCTGTCCGAGCTCATGAGTAAGTTCCGCTGTCTGTGCAGGATGCTTATCTGCCTTTTGAGCCTCCCCCGTTGCTTCATAGGAAGTGACTTCGTCAACGAGTTTGGCAAGCAGGGGTTGGGTATCGTCGAGTAGTTTTGCTTTTTGTTTGGGAGTAATTTCCTCGCTAATACTTTTTTCAGACTCCAGTATACTTTGATCCCTGGCAATTATTGAATGACTAAGATTATCCTGGGTTTTGGTTGCCGTTTTTTGGTTGACCGGCATGTCCTCAAAACGTTCAGCTGTATCAAAAACTATATTTCCGGTGACCAATGTATGTTCGTGAGGTACTACAGATCGCTGTGGGAATGATGTATCCGGCTGATCCAAACTTTCTGATTTCGAAACGGTGTCATATATTAGTGTTTCTGAGGACTTGGTTTCGTTTAAAAGATCAATTTTCCGAGACGCATAGCTGTTTCTTGCTTCGAAATCGTGTAATTCTCCGGTTGAGAGGATTTCAGTTGTGTTCTCTGATACAGGCAAACGAAGGAGCTCTGAAGAAATGAGTCTGGCCTGCTCTGACGAAATAGAGGGAGTTTTGAAACCCTGTTCCAGCTCGAAGGCAGCTTCCTGTCGGGTCACTGCTATGCTCGTTGTAGAGTCCAAGGCAACATTAATCAGTTGTTCACTGGGCTGCGCAACTCCTTCAAGGAGCTCCTCTCTCTCTAGTACCTCAGTCTCGCTTACACTTATCTCATGGTAACTACTAATTGTAGGTTGACTAGTTGCCGCTGGGAGTTGAGTGTCGTGTAGGTCAGAGACTTGATCCAGAACTCTTGCCTCCTCCGACAGTGGAATTTTCTGTGTGAAATCATTTAATTTGGGTGTAACATTAAATTGCTGGGGAATATCATGGTCTTTAAGGTCCGAAGTGCTCTCACTCGTAATGGTTGTACTTGTTCCCAAAGCTGTTGAAGTTTCGGTTATCTGCACGTTGCTAACCGAAGACAGCTTGTACTCTGGTGTTGTATAGTCCTTTAGGGTATCGCAAATTATGTTTTCCTCGATCTTGGGAAGTGTGAATTCTCCTATATTGAAATGTGCCTGCTGAGTGGGCTGCTCCTGGTGGTCAAGTTTCTCCAATGACTCCATATGTTGCGGTCTCGAAGTGTTGGCCACTTGCAAAGGTCCACTTGTGCCGATGACAGCGCTCTGCAAAGCAATTGGCTCTTCAGTCGCTAGAATTGATTCCCCCTCTAGGGTTACGCAAGACCTCGTCTCCAGTGGCTGCATTAGACTAAAGTTACTTTCTGTGGTCTGCAAGGCAGGATGTACATCATCAGTGCGTCCCCCAATGCTTTCCAATGGCTCCTGCTCTGCAATATCTGTTCCATATTGCTGGGGCATGCTTACTTCGGCAATTACTGCACTTGGTTTGCTGTCTTCATCTTTACTTCTTGTGGACTCCATCGGAATTACCTCAAGACCCTCGGCATAATTAAAGATATCGGTAATGGGCTGGGCGTTGCTAGGTTTCTCCTTTGGATGAATGTCAAGAAGCTCGGTGCTAGTCTCGGTTACTTGTACATTGGTAATCTCCAAAGGCTGTTGGTTGTCCATCAGCAGTACGTTTCCGGTTTTAAGTTCCGGTTGTTGAGCTGGTTGCAATGGCACTGTGCTCTCCAACAGATCGGGCCTTGTTGCAACTCCAATTGGCATCAACTCAAATACTTTATTTGCCGCCACAGACCTCGTGTCTTCAGGAATGATATCACTGGATGTATGGTCTGGTTGAACTTCGAACACGCTGGTTACCCTAAGCTCAGCTTCATTAATCTTTTGTGTTGCTGCCTGTGAAATGTGATCTTCAGGCGACAGAATTTGTTCCTTTTCTACTGTTGTCTCTTGCTTGACCTCCAACGCCGCCTGCTCCACGAAATCCATTTTTGCATCCACAAATTGTGGGACCGGTGACACAAATTCTCCTTCTGTGTCTATCACGTTCGGCGCCTGAATTTCGGCCACAGCTTCGCCTTCAACGATATTTACCTTTCCGATAGCTGTTTGTCGATCTTCTTCTGGTACGAAACCCAGTGAATCGAAAAGGGCCTCTTCATTGCTCTCCGCAGTTCCATAGGGCTTTGTTATGGTTCCCTTTGCTGGTTTTGTTGATTCCACCAGAGGTTCAGCGAGTTCCTGTGCCATTTCTGAAACGTTTGTCTCAAGCGTTTCACCAATGGTCAAGGCAACAGTTTGCCCCAGAGTTCCCTCTGACGGTTTCGGAATATTAATCACCCCCAAGTCTTTGGTAGCTTCCTCATGTGAAACAGTTTCCTCAGTAGTGACATGAATTTGTGCCTGTATGTCCATAATGGCTTCCTTGGCATCAGTCTTAAAGATGGGCAAATTTTCTTCGATTGGACTCTGAGAATCTGCAGTAACATTAAGTAAGCCCTCGGCTAGCACCAATTTCTCCATTGCTTTGATGTCAGCAGTCCGTGCCTTGGGCACCTCGCTTTCAGGTAGACTGTCTAAGGGTTCAGTTTCTTGAACTACAACTGGCACCTCCTGGGCCTTAACTGTCATATCTGCCACACTCTTGGTCGGTTGAGTTTCCAATGGCATAGGTTGTACGCTTTCCAAGACTTCTGGAGCACTGCCACTTGCTGCCTTGTGTTCCACAACAGATGTTGTGGATGTCTCTGGGCGAGTTTCAGCGGTTGGTTTCAGTTCTCCAAATGAGTCCTCCGGTTGGCACTCGCTAATGGCAAGGCTGATATTTTGGATTACTTGTGGGGTGACCGTTTCGCTAGCTGGTTTCTCCTGGGTGACTTCTCTTCCAATGGATTCGCTGCTCATCACTTCAGTGATGATAACCTCCTCCTGATTTAATAATTTGGGCTGTACGGTTTCCCCAATAGTTTCCATGGGCTTTAGCTTCGCAAAACTCTCCAGTGTGGATGGCTGCTCTTCGCTTAGCTCATGAGACAGCAAGATGTCACCGCTTGCCTGTTGAATGATGGTTTTAAATGGTTTTAGATCCTCGATGGCTTCTTCAACGCTGGTTGCTTCGACCAGCAGGGGACGCGATTCTTTTATCTTGCGCTGGGCCTTCACTGATTTCGGAATTTTGGACGGTTGTAGTTCCTTGGGAGCCTCTGCCGTCTCTGCCTCCGATACATTAGCAGCGTGCTTTTGCCTGATTTCAAGCTGCTCACTTAGCTTACTTTCTTCGGGTCGGGGTAATTCTTTGTGGATGCTGGCCTCATCGAGTGCTATACTCTCCTCACTGACAGCCAACACCTTCTGGGGTAATATGTCGTCCTGCGCCTGAGCAGCAACTGGTTTCGGGGTAGAAAGTTCTGTGGTGACTGCGACTGCAACGGATTCGACTGTGTCTTGTGGTTGATTTTGCATGGGTAGTGTCTCGTATGTGGGCAGAACCTCTTCGATTTGCTCAAGAGTTTCTGCTTTCGGTGATCCCGTGCTTGTTTCATGGGCCACAGCCAGTGTTTCTCTTTGTTCGTATATGATGGACTCGACAACCTCCTCTTCCTGATCTTGTTCTTGTTCTTGTACTTGTTCTGTGTGTTTTTTATGCTTTTTAGTTTTAGTTTTCGTTTTCTTCTGCACAATTTGTTCAGCCTGAGCCTGTATCTGCAGATGTTCATGTTGTTGTATTTGCACATGTTCTTGTTGTTGCTGTATGAACTGTTTTTCCACCTGAGTGGTTGCTGTTTCTGTGAATGTAATGTAATTAAACAATGACAATGTCGAGCCTTTTCTTGTTGTTGTGTTGCTATTAAAAACAATACACTAACAATGATGTGAGCTAACAAGCGTAAAGCCGTGCAAGCCTCATTCATTTAGTATCTGTGTTGCGAGCAGTAAAGCAAAATGAGTTGCACAGTAAACGATAGGTGGTGAGTGAGTGATGGTCATTCGATCTATTTACAAATGGTGTCGGCAAACAGACCAGAATTGGAGATAGACCTTACCTTACCTCTTTAGACATCAGAATTAGTCGTCCAGTTGGGCGGGCAAAGGGAGTAAAGCTCTTCTACTCTTGAAATTGAACGCATATTACAGAAGCATTAAAGTGGGCAAAAGTCAATAATAGTTAAAGCTTATATGGTATATAGCAGCGTCAGCAAGATATGGAACTCGTTAATCAAGTAGATAAGGCTTTTAGTGGCAGTGATTAGCGGTTAATAGGGAAACTAGATTATTCGGTGGCGTCTTTTTAGAATATACACATGATTTCTTTGTTTTGACTTAACAAGATTTAATTGTTATATTTTGTAAAGACAATATTTATTATTGTTTTTGCAGTTGATTCTGTTTTATTAATATTAATTAGACGGTAGTTGAGTAGTTCGTGGGATGGTACATCGTTACTGGTGGGATTTATATAACTGGTGGAGTTTTTTATTTTTTTGGTTTTTGTTTACAGAACATCTGTGTTTATGTTCAAACCTTCTTGGACAATTATCGTTCGTTCCTCGACAAATGTTTCCTCTGTCGAATATGGTATGAGGTTTTATTGGCCGTGTTTTGGGATTGGCACGAAAAGCGTAGGAAAGTTTTACAAGCAGAGTTACATAATAAAAAAAAAGAAATAAATATACATTTTTTAAGTATGCAAATTATAATATTTGTGTTATATTAATATAGGCTATAGCATATTAACTACAAAAGCGGCTTGCCCACTGACACTCACCTATTTTCACATGTGTGATAGCCTCGTGACTTTCGATTATTTGCGATGTCTCTACTATTCTCTAGATTTCCGTAAATCAAAGTAGATAAAAATGTTTGTAAAAACTTAGTATATAAATCTGCCCAATAGTTTAATTTCTGATTTCTTTAAGCTTATTTAACCCTAGTTGAAATGCAAAAATTTAACCCCAATTAGAGAAACAGAAAAAGGAATTTTTGAAATATTATTTTCAGCATTTCAACTGTCTGCACAAAACACAAAGACAAACATTGAACAAAATTCAAACCTCCTTTCCGCATATTTTCCAGTCCTGCGATATGAAGTCCTCCCTAACAAACTTTCGTATGACGATCTCAATGGTGATTTCGTATGTCTGAATCATACGGATGAAGGCCTTGAAGCCAACAGTGGCCGCCAGGATGGTTTCGTCCTCGTTCGAAGACTCGCTCAGTATTTGGGAGATGAGCTCTTCGTGACCCTCCCGCTCAACGAGCTGCACCAGGGCCGACTGCGATTCGGGCTTCTTCAGGGATATGAATATATTCTGTTCATACATATATGTGATTTCGTAGTGATTGCAACCGTAGCGCAGGAGCAGCCCGATCGTGGCCAAATCTCGGAGAGCGGATTCACCAATCGTGCCAAACGATTCCGCCTCAATGGACTCGAGCAGCCATTGAACCTCCTCGTGGTGGGATATCACTTGAATATCCTCGATGGTAATGGTCTTCTGACTGATTTTGGTTCGGATTATTTCCACAGTTTTCGTTATCTCTATCCTCTTGGTGGATGTGTAAGTCTCTTTCCTTTCTTCCTTAGTTTCAACTTGCTCTTCTTCCTCCTTCTCCACTTTTTCCTCAAACTCTTCTTCCTCTTCAATCTCTTCGACTTCTTCGATTATCTGACTGGTGCGCTTCTCGGCATCGGCAACTTTTCGATCTTTTACCTCCATTACTTCCGAGACCTCGCTCTTTTCCACGAGAATGGATACGGGCTGCTTCACCTTGATCACATTCATGGTGGTTTCTGTGGTGCTTGCTGGAACAATTCGGATCTCTGTCCTTTGCACTGCCTGAGATTCTGAAGCCCCTGCCGATCTCCTCACCACTGTCTTCTTGCCAGCCTTCTTTTTGAACGTCTTGGTCTTGCTTTTTTCAACCACTTCCTCTATGGCGCTGCTTGAGGATATTTCAAACTTGGCTCGCGTCATCGTCATTCCGATCTCATTGATCAGCTTGCAGTTGTAGTAACCGCAGTCTTCGTTTGTAATTTTCAGTATTTCTAGCGTTGCTTCTTGTTCCTGCACTACCATGCGATACTTTTCGGATGCCCTAAGCTGAACGTTGTTGAAATACCATTGAATATCTAAAGTCAGAGGGTTAGAAACCAAGCAGCATCATCAGCCCCGGGAGACCAAAAACTCAAAGCCAAACTCGTACAATACCTGGTATCGGGTTGCCCGCAAACTGTATCGAGAACTTTGCTGTTTCGCCTAAGGCAGCACGGCAGTCACGCATTTCGTTTAGTAGTGATGGCGAGCATTTAGCAGCTATAAGCACAGAGATGCATAATATCTATGGATTAGAGTCTACCAGGAAAATCTAAAAGCGTTCGGTTTGTGTTTGGTTCGTGTACTTACACAGACTAACATAAACGGTGTTCTTGTGGATATACAAATTTGTCTGTTTGATTCTGAAGTTAATGTGAGTATAGAGCTATGAATATAGTGAACAGAAACACTTAAACAAGTGCTTAGTACATGCAAAATCGGATTGGATTATTTGACGATTTGAAGAGTTGAGCAAGCAGCGTTCTGGGAATGTTATATAATTTCTTTGGATTGGATTGAACACTTTCTCTTTGTATAACATGGGGTTAGTTGAATAATTTTGAATAATGGCGAATCGAATACAACCAATTACTTGCAGATGAGATATACTGATATTGATACTGTAAGAGATACATTTGATACACGTACGATATATAATTTTAAATGTATACTAAAAGTTCTATTATATTGGCGTTTACTTTTTGGAAAATTTCACTTATTAGGGTTGGGGTTGTTTGGGGTTTTTTTTTGGGGGGGTGGAGGGTAGGGTCAAGCCTTAGAGCTGTAGGGGACCAAGACAATCACAAAGCCACATTTTTGTTTGTTTTTATTTCGAGGGAAGGGTACTCTTCACAGGTTGTTGTTTGTACGATACAAAGTACTATACATGGACAAATACAAAATAGAGACAGACAGAAGAAGAAAAAGACGGGAAACAGAGGACAGAGAGACTTTGTGAATTGTTGTACTTAGTTTTGTGGTTTAAGACATTTGGCACAGAAGACATTTGTGTGTTGGTAACACGAAATTAAAACACATATACACATAACAGTGGTAAACAGAGCTGGCATTAGTGAGGATACATACCTTTGAGCGCCACCTGCATCTCCTCCATGTGAGTCACCCATTCCGGCTTGCGGTAATCCTTCGATCCAACGATGCCTTTACGTACACGGATGGGAGGTAATAAATGAAATCATTATTATATTTGATTACGCAAGAAATTACACCAAAAATGTCTGTGAAATTCAACTAGTTGTCCTTAAACTAATATCGTGTGTGGCCTTCTGTAAGTTTTCGTGTACTATTCAAAGTAAAGTGTAAGTGGAATTTGGATTGTAGTCGTTACAAATAACTTGTAATTTGGTTTGGGTAGGGGTCGGGGAAGGGAAGGGAGTTCTTTTTTTTTAAAGGCAGCTGCAAAACCTGAAAAAGAATTTCACTAACAAAGCCAAATAACAGTTGATTTATATTAAAGAGTGCACTATAGGAGGGATAAACCATAATAGTACCTTCGACCGCAAAGAGTGCCGTTGTCACTGCCACACCCAGTGGATTGTACGCCTCAAAACTAATTGTACCCAAATCATCGGGATAGACGTGATTAATGACCAACACTGAGGTGCCGTCGTCGAAATTTTCGATCTGATATTCCTCGGAAGCGAATATCTGCTCGTCGTCGCGCAGCCATTTGACCTTCGGTTTTGGTTTTCCAATGACCTTAACCTCCAGCTTCGCTTGCTCACCCTCTTTGGGCTCGATTTTCTCTGGTAGCTTTTTAATAATTTTCGGTGCTTGTTCGTCGATTGAGAGGGTCTAGAATGGTTTGCGTTATAACAATTTTTGGATTAGCATGGTAAATCCTTCGTTTGGGTACACATGAACAACAATAGGGCTTACTCGATCAAGTAGATCCTCCTCAGAGCCTGTGAGTCCAGTGATTTCAGAATCGGGGATATATTCAAATGCTAAAAAATACACATTCGAAAGCATTATCAATATAAGCGTGTCTCCACACCGAATTTCGTTGCAACGAACTCAAAAAACGGAAGATTATGTACAAAAAGATGTGGTCAATGAGGTGACCGGAAAAATTGAAGGAAATTATTAAATGGATTTGATCGACAGGTAAGACTCTCGAAAGGGTAGAATCACATGCAAGGCTATCTCTTAGCCAGTTAGTACAAAGGGTATTCAAAATTCAACTCAGTTGTCAGGGAGGGAATAGTGTAGTTATTGGAAAACCTATCTAGGCGTGGGATGCATGTAGTGTGTAGAGTGGCACTACTTCCATCTGGTTAACTAGTTAACTACCGATAGATACCATCACAAGTACCTTGAATTTTAACGTTTGTCTTGGTCACGCTCTTGCCAATCTTGTTCGTAGCCACGCACTCGTATTGGCCCTGGTTTTCGGGGAACACTTCCGTAATCTGCAGCTGGCAATTTCCTTGCAAGTCTTGCGATATCGTAGTTTCCTTGTTCTCGACGATCTTTTCCTCATTATGATACCACTCCACTTTGGGCGTGGGTTTGCCAGTAACTTGGCAGGTCAGCAGCAATGCTTCGCCATCCATAACCTCCACGGGCTTAATAAGTTCTTCGATGAATCGCGGCGATTCAAACTCTACAGCCTCCTCCTGTGGCAGAGCATCAATTAGGTTGACGGTGGCGGTTGAAGTCACCGAACCACCGACGTTCTCGGCGCGGCATGTGAAGGGTCCGGTGAATTTCTTCTGGAAGTCCTCAATCAGCAACGTTGACTTGTTCGCCTGGCTGACGATGCGCACTTCGTTGGAGCTCTTGATGGGCTCATTGTGCACAAACCATTGGAAGGACGATAATGGCTCAGACTCCACAACAGCCTCGATAATGGCCACTTCGTGTTCACCAAAGTATTTGGGTTCTAGGGGCTGAATGAATCTTGGCGGCTTAATTTGCTCATCGGGCTTTTGATCTGAGACTACCACGGATCCAGATGACTTGGCCTCTCCCACCTTGTTCTTGGCCCAGACCTCATATTTGCCAGTGCGCTTGCGCGTCATATTGATCACCTTAATTGTGGTTGTCGTCTCAGTGGTCTCTATGATGGTCTCCTCATTCTCGATAACCTCACGGCCATTTCGCATCCACTTGACCTCTGGCCTTGGCAGGCCATCGTACTTGGCCTCAAAGAATAGAGTACCTCCAGTGGGTACAACTACTGCATTCAGTGGAGTCACCGTGGGGGCCTTCAGTATTTCCTTGGGCACTTCATCAACGCGACTCATGATATTGGCGTTGCCGATTGCGCGACCAAATTGATTCTGGGCCTGCACAGAGTAGACAACTGCCTCGTTGGGAGTGGGATTTATCACCTCCAGTGCCACATCGCCGGTCTTTTCGTCGTAGAACATTTGCACGGTCTCGCTGGGAATGACCTCCTCTATGCCTCTGTACCATTTAACCTGAGGGTTTGGTTTGCCTGTCACTTGACAGGTTACCGTAACCTTTAGCCGCTCGGGCTGCTTCTCCTCAGTGAACTCTATCTTAAGTGGTTTGGTAAACTGTGGGGCAACTCCTTGTTCTTTTTCTGTATTCAATGTGAATAAGGGATATTTAAGAATATTGTGTGTTTTGGTTTTGGTTGGGAAGGAAAATTATATACAAAAGGTCCGGGAAGACGGGGAAAATTATGCTTAAGAGACCGAATTTTTGTAGTCTCAAAATACATTGCAAAAAAGACGAAGATTGGATTGAACCTAATATTAAACATAGATTGTACTTACCTAAAATAATGTTGGTACGACTCGTTGCCACTCCAGCCTCGTTCTTGGCTTCACATGTGTAAACTCCCACATCGCTGGGTGTCACCTTGGCAATCTTCAGTTGGGCCACCTGCTCGACGACTGTGATCTCGTACTTCTCCGAAGCGAACAACAGGATGTCGTTGAAGTACCAGTTGATATCGGGGAAGGGAACACCCTCCACTTTGCACTCGAGAACCGTAGGCTCCTCGGGAACACATTGACGGGGACGAAGCTTCTCTGTAATCCTCGGCGGCTTAATCTCCTTCTTCTTCTTTTTGACCAACTTGCGCTCCTGACCAATCACCTCGGAGGTGGTCGTCTCCTGCTGGTTTTGCGTGAGCTGCTGGTCCTCGATGAGCTCCTCATCAGCCACCTTATCAATGCCCTCCTGGATACGCTTCTGCGTAATCAGTTCCAGCTCAGGCAGCGGCTGGCTGTCGTCCAGTACCACACGACGCTTCTCCTTCTTGATGATATTCGAGGTGACCTTCATCTCGAGATCACGTCGGACGTCCTCTACATCCAGCTCGATGAGCTGTTCAGTCGTGATGAATTGAGGTCTTGTGTCTTCAGTCTTCTTGAGTAGGGTAATAGTCTTTTGTGAGATCTCCTGGGATATTTCGTCCACTTTTTCGATTTCAGCAATTGCAGCTTCCAGCAGTTGGGGCTGACCTTCGACAGAGGCCTGCTTAAGGCGTTTCGTGCGCTTCTTGTGCGCCTTCTGCTTGGCCTCTGGCGTCTCTTCGGTGGTCAGAACTTCTTCTTCTGGCAGCACATCTTCCGAAACTGCCACCACCTTATCATCCTCCACGGGCAGCTCTTCCACTTCATCTTCCTCTGCGATGGGCTCATCAAATGGCTCGGCCACTTCTTCGGACACCTCATCCACAGAGGGTGTGGCCTTCTTCAGCTTGGGCTTCTTCTTCTTCTCCTTCTTGGCCTTAGGCTCCTTGGGCTGTTTGTCTTCGGGCAGCTTAAGAGGTTCAAGTTCGAGCTCCTCCTCTTCGCTTTCTGGCTTTTCTTCGGGCACAAGTTTTGGGCCGGGTATAGCCTTTTCTGGCTTCTGCGGTTCTTCTCCTGGTTTTGATGGAATCGGCTTAAGCTGGACTTCCTCAGGCTGTTCCGCGGCCAATGGACGCCGTTTTCCTGTTGGCCATTTCTTTTCCTCTAAGACCTCCTCTACCGGCTTCTTCTTTTCACCTCGTTTCCACGGCACTTGTGGTTGCTCCTCCTCCGGCTTTGGCTCCTTAACGAGGTCGATGTGCTCTGCCTCCTCCAGTAGTGTGGGCTCAGCATCTGGAATTTCGGGCAAATCTTCGTGCTTTGGCTTCTTCACCTTCTTGGTCTTACGCTTCTCCTCCTGTACGATTTCTTCTTCCGTTTTCTCGACGTGCTGCAAATCGACTGCCTCCAGCGTTACCTCCTCGGGCTTGATGGAGGTGCGCTGAGTTGGCTTCAGGCGCACTTCCTCGATGGTCGCTTCTTCGGGAAGCTGCTTCTTTGGCCGCGTAACCCGTTTAAGGGCAACCTCTTCGACCTTCTCAATAATTTCCTGTTTCTGTGGCTTCGGCTTGGGAGCAGTTTTTTGTTCGGGTGTCGCTTCCTCTTCAGGTTGTTCTTCCACCGATTCCTCGACAGGTTGCTCCTCTTCCGGCTGCACTTCTTCCTCTTCTTCGATATCCTCGACTGGCTCTTCGATTGCCTCTTCTGAGTCAGTCTTTGCCTTGGGCTTCTTCTTCTTAACACGTTTCTTTGTCACGTCGACTATTTGATCCACAGTGGTAATAACTTGCTCCTTAACCTCAAATTCTGTTTCTGGTATTTCGGGCTGAGTGGTTTCCGAGACAAGGGCAGTCTTCTTCAATGGCTTCAGGCTGACCTCCTCCAGTTGTTCCTTCTCCGGCAGAGGCCGTTGTTTTCTTGGAGCAGTTTTGAGTGTAACTTTCTCGACTTGCTCCACCTCCTGGGCTTGAGGAGCAGGCTTAGGCTTCTTCGGTTCTTCGGGGACGGATTCTTGAATTTCTTCAATCTCCTCGATTTGCGGCTCTTCATTCTCTTCGGGCTGCTCTTCGGTGTCATCTTCAACCTTTTTCTTAGGTTTCTTTACCTTTTTCACCTTGCGCTTCTCTTCAACAACCTCTTCCTGTTCCTCGATGACTTCCTCTTCTTGTGGAACCTCCTCCTCCGGTTGGCCTTCCTCCGCAATCTTCTTGGGCTTCTTTACCTTTTTCACCTTGCGCTTTTCTTCAACGACTTCTTCTTGTTCTTCAGTAATTTCTACCAGCTCCTCTGGGACCTCCTCTTCAGGCTGTTCCAGTTCCTCGACATCAGTCTTTTCAACGGTTGGTTTGGGCTTCTTAACCTTCTTGACCTTTTTCTTCTCCTCAACAACGTCTTGTTGTTCTTCCACAATCGTTTCCAGCTCTTCAATAACCTCTTCCTCAGGAATTTCTTCTTCTGGCTGTTCTTCCTCAGCCTCAGTCTTTTCGACAATGGCCTTTGGCTTCTTAACCTTTTTGACCTTGCGTTTTTCTTCAACAATTTCCTTCTGTTCCTCGACAATTTCTTCTTGCTCTTCAATCACCTCTTCCTCGGGTTGTTCTTCCTCGGGTTGCTCTTCCTCGGGTTGTTCTTCCTCGGTTACCTTGGTAGTTGCCTTTGGCTTCTTTGTTTTCCTAACCTTACGCTTTTCTTCAACGACCTCCACCTGTTCCTCGACAATTTCTTCCTGAGGAACTTCCTCTTCTTCAGGAATGTCTTCTTCGGGTTGGTCTTCAACCACCTCCTGGGAAGCAGTTTTCGTTGGTTTCGGCTTCTTAGTCTTCTTGATTCTACGCTTTTCTTCGACAATGACCTGCTCTTCTTCCACGACTCTCTCGATTTGCGCATCGACCTCATCGGGATGCACTTCTTCTACGGGCTCTGGCTTTTGAGCCTTCTTCTTGCCACGTTGCCATAGGACAGGCTCTGGCTTCTCCTCCAGTTTAGGCTCTTCGGGCAGCACATCGACTGCTTCTTCGTAGGTCTTTGTGGGCGCCTCTTCGACCTTCTCTTCGACAACCTCCTGGGGCTGTGGTTTCTTCTTCTTTCCGCGTTCCCACATAACTGGTTGTGGTTGAGGTTCAACTGGCTTGACTACCTCCTCGTCCAGAGTGTCCTGGGCAACCTCGAGTGTCTTGGGCGCTTCCTGGACCACTTGCTGTTCTGGCTTCTTTTTCTTGCCACGCTCCCACAAAACAGGTTGCGGTTGTGGTTCAGTGGCTTTAGGCACCTCCTCTTCCAAGGTGTCAACAGCAACCTCGAGCGTCTTGGGAACCTCAGGAACTTGCTGCTCGGGTTGTTGGGGCTTCTTCTTGCCGCGTTCCCACAGGACAGGTTGCGGTTGTTCCTGCACCTGGGGTACAGTTTCTTCCGGCAGTTCATCGGTGGCCTCTTCGTAAGTTTTCAAGGCCGTCTGCTCAACGGCTTCTTGTACGGTTCTGGTGGTCTTCAATGGCTTCAGTTGGAACTCTTCAGCCTTTTGAACTTCCTTGGGACGTTGTCGGGGCGTCGGCTTCAGGGAAACTTGCTCCACCTTCTGCTCTGGCTCCCTTTGGGGAATCACCCGGCGAACAGCTGTCTTTTTGGTCTCCTCAACGATTTGTTGCTCAACGACTTGGGAGGTTTGCACCACTTCCTGAGATGTGATGGACTGTTCCTGAACCACCTTCTTCTTGCCGCGTTCCCACATGACAGGCACCTGTTCGGGCTGTTGAACCGGAGTGGGTTCCTCCAACACATCGTGTGCCTCTTCGTAGGTCTGCTGAGGCTGAGGCTGTGGCTTTTTCTTTCCCCTCTCCCACAGCACGGGCACCTGTTGGGGCTGTTGAACCGGCACGGGCTCCACCAGCTCGTCGTGCATTTCCTCGTATGTCCTTGGCTTCTCCACATATTCTTCCTGAGCAGGCGCCGGCTGCGTCTGGAAGGCTTGAGGCTGCTCCGGCTTCTTCCTACCGCGCTCCCACATGACACCTTCCTGCTGCAGCAGTTGCTGCTGTTGCGTATCCTGGCGCTCCTGCAGGTGAAGCAAGGAAGAGTCTTCCACCTGAACGAACTTTTGAGGCTCTCGCGGCTGACGCCAATTAAAGGCTTCGTGTTGGGTACGCTGGTTGATCATCTTTTGATGCTCGTACTGCTCCAGACTCATCATCTGGGAGTCTTCGACCTGGACAAACTGCTGGCGCTGAGCTTCCTCGATGAGGCTCTGCTGCTGGATCAACTTCTGTCGCTCTGTGGTCTGTGAGATGACCGTGTCCTCAACTGATGTTAGGGGTTGTAGTTGGGGTCGCTGCTGCTGTTGGCGCCAGTTGACCGCCTGCTGTTCACGCAGCAGTCTCTGGGCCTCCAGTTTCTCACGCTCCGAGACATGCATTATATTCACATCCTCGGTGGTGATGAACTGCTGCTTGTAGATATTGGATTGATCTTCGTACTGCTGCAGCTCATCGCGGCGCATCACCTTGGAGATCGAACCCTTCGAGCTCTCATCAATGGTCATGATGACGGTGTCATCGGCAGTTCCCATTTGGAACTCCTCGGCGATGGCCTGCTGGGCCTGCAAGTGACGCAGCTCGACTTCTTCGATCTTGAACTTGTCAATCTGCTTGGTCACCCGCTGCACACTCTTGAGCTGCTGGCGCATCTCCTTCCAGGGTATGAGATCCTTGTTATTTTGCTGCTGTGTAATGAGCTTATCGATCTGGTCGGTCATCTCCATGATCTCGACACTCTCCATGCTCTTCAGCCGTTGGATCTCCTTGGTGCGCTGCACCTGCTCCACTTGGGCCTGTTGCGGCAACTGCTCGTCCGTTTCAATTTGACCCTCAAGCGGACGCAGGTAGACCTCATCCAAATCGAATTTATTCAGTTGCTCCTGCACACTCTCCACTGCCTTTAGCTTTTCACGCATTGTGATCCAAGGAACTGCCTCCTTCTCGGTCTTGCCGGCAATGATCTGCTCTAGAGTAGCGCCCAAGCTCATAATGCCCTGATCTCGTTCAGTCTTGATGGACTTGAGGACAACCGTAGCTGCCTCTAACTTGGGCGTGGGCTTCTTCTTCTCAATGGGTGTGGCCTTCAGGCTGATGGTCTCCTCGGTCCAGGACTTTACGGGCTCGGGCTTGAAGCCTGGCAGGAACACACCCTTGTCCAGGGAGCGTCCACGATTGGGACGTGATGACTTGCGCCAAGGTATGACATTGGTTGGTGGCTGCAAAGACTTGCTGCGAACTTTGGGTTTCTTGTTGCGTGACCTACCCTGATGCTGGACCTGCCCGTTGACGCCCAGGAATTGACCAAACTGCTGGCCGGGTTGCTGGCCAGGTTGGAAAGCATGGGGCGACTCGGGGGCACTGTCTTCACGGCCAGATGAAGAGGACTCATCCTCGGCGGAATCAATCGTTCTCAATTGAAAGGCCGAGATGCGTCGTTCTAAAGAATGGGGGGATGATCAAGGGAACATTCCATTTAGTATACCCATCAAAAGGGAGATAGATGGATGTATTTATCCAGAGTTCGAGGGGGGGAGATCTTAAAAATTTGATGTATAGTTTACTTACCTTTGTTACTTGCCTTACTCACCTTTCTTAGTTTTCCTTGCTTTCTTTTCTTCTAAAGTATATTATTTTTTGTATTGCTATCATTAATTTTTTAATACAAACAACATGGCTTGGGGAAAAAGTAAACATGAAAATGTTTAAATGTATTATACTTAACGAGTGCAACATTTCAAGGCAATGCATAAGCTATCAATCCCAAAGATCATATTTAGGGCGAGAATTGACCCTTTTTTTTAGTAGAAATTATATGTCAAGAGGGAGGCTTTGGCCTCTCTTAAATAAAGGAATTTCTTGAACAAGGTATCTCTATCCCTAATTGAACAACATTTGACTCATTCTCTCTGATTTAGTGGCCACTTACCTGGTCGCCCACCCAGCGAAGCAAATCATAATTTGTGCCTGTACAAGAATTAAAAATAGTTTCAAATTCTTTGGCATATGCGAACAATGAACTTGAATATTTAAAATATAAATTTATGGCCCAACATGATAAATAAATAAGGCTGCTTCGCGGACTCTTGAAGAAGGAAACCCAAAACCTTCCAATTCGCAGCACAAATTAAATTTTTGCTTGGCTGATAGCTCATCGGCGTTGACCGTGAAAAAAGCATAAATGGGATCTGGGCCCTAGGTCAGTACATATTTTTGATAATTGGCATTGATAAAAATAGGTGCGTATAGTCAGTGGCCTGAGGTGGCTGAGGTGGTGGTTTATCTATGATTCGTCGTGATTCACTAATCGGGTGTGACGAGTCCACTTTGCTGATGATTTAAATTGCATTAACCTGCACCTAAATCTGGCACATTGACATGACAGCAATTGAGCAAGTCGCAGCGCATGGTGACATTCGTTTGACTTCAGATCATCATCATCATCATCATCATGATGCGGTTGAGGGGAAGGGAAGGGTTGCGGCCAGGCAAGTGTACAATTGAGAGCGAAACAATTCAAATGCCTGTGTTGTATACATTAAGGCCGAAAATAGATATCTGATTAGTGGCGGCTACGTCACCAGGTGGGGCTGAGTTCGAGGCGGCAGCAGCAGCACAACCCCCGGCAGATTTATGGGCGGGGTGTGTCTGCGCCGATATTTTCGGTGCCCAAACAGCCACAGAGGCAGCGCAGAGCGCAGTGAGGCGCACTCCAACGGCCACAGTCGGATGTAGAGAACAGAACAGATCAGGAGGTAGACCGGCACACTGCCTCGGTTGGTGGACGGGGCGTATACTCAATGCTCTGTCAAGTGCATTACCTACCTGTACCTTTACCTGTACCTGAGTTTCTGATGACATTCGTCTGGCGGGTGGCAAGCAACAGCGGCGGTGGTGCAGTGACAGCGGTAGCAGCAACAAGGAGCATTTTGGCAGTTATCAAAAACAAATTTCCAATTGTTATGCACTTTGCTTGGATTTATTTATAGACGCGATATTGGTTTTAAGTATTAAATACATGAGAGATACAATTAAACAACAAAAGAAAAAGAGAGTGTACGCGAGTGACTGTGTGTGTGTGTATATAAACGGAAACAAATCAATCAAAGTTCAAAGTAATCGCAAAATGTAATCGAACACTAAAAACACACAGATCAATCGGGAAGAAACATAAACATAAATCAAAGGACTGGAAGATGTATATAATCGGAAATCGTATCTAGATACAGTAGATAAAACTTAAAACGAAAGTCGCATGAGTTTTTATGATTAATTTTTTAGTAAAGCTTCTTCGAAAAAAACATGAACGGCACAAGCGGCAAAAAACTTTAATTTATTTCGACAAAATTTAGATTCGTTTTGTTTGTTTTTCTTTTTTGTACACAAAATGGATGATTGGTAGTGAACGAGAAAGAGACAGATAATGTTGTGTGTGACAAACATAATGGTAACGAAACGAATTAGTAAAAAGCGGTAATAAAAAATGAATAATAAAATCTCATGCAACATCACTACAAAATAAATAAAGTTTGATTAAATTAAATTCAATATAAATAAACAATACAAGTTCTCCATCTCCATCATCATCATCATCATCATCAACATCATTCATGTGATCATCTTATCATCATTGCTAACATCAACATCATCGATGGACTGAGGGTTTATCCGGGACAAGATTCGGTTCTGAGTTATGGGTAAAAGTCTGATCACAAGGTAGTAGTATCTTAAAGCCATCCTATCGAACCCTTTCTAACATGGTTTTCTATTTCAGGCCGAAACGAGGACTACAGAGGCTAGAGCATCGCTTGGAAACAAACAACCTGACTGACATCTATAAATATAAATACAAAACTGCCTGAAGACATGAATCATCTGTGAGACCCGCGGCTCGATGACTGAACAGCCGTAACTGATTAATCTAATTAAATTCGTTTCTGCACCATAAACAGAATCATCAATTCATGTTCTTGCTGTCTAATGACCAATCCTATGAGTTGGCCCCGACTAAGATCGGTACATATCTCATCTCATCTCTGATCCTGATCCACCTTATAGACAGTCGCAGCAAAAACAACAACAACAACAGCTAGCAGGTAATTTATCATTGTATTTTTTGTTCTCTAGAACTAGAAAAATCCCCGTAATACACCTAAGCTGAAATATATATATATTATTTTTTCGGTTCTGGTTCTGTTTTCGTTTTATTGAAAAGAAAAGAAAAATTGAAATAAATTTCAAGATTTTACTTGAGAAAATACATAAATGCTTTTTCATTGTAGCTGAAAGAAAACCAGAAATCCAGACAGCACCGCATGGCTAAAAATAGCGTAACGGATTTTTTAACGCTAATCTATTGGAAATTAGTTTTCGAAGGCAAAACATTCTCCAAAAAAGAAATTGAAAATAGAACACACATGTCTATACCCTACTATCTATGTATATCCCTGGGTAGGGTGGAAAAGCAGATTTGGCTGGCAGCTGGCAGCTGAAAGCCCATGGCTGAATGGCTTTCGATATTTTCAGTTCGTGCTGTGGTCTCTACGGGCTGCTCTAGTTTTTGCGCACGTTCTATCTTTCATATTGGTTGTGTGGTGTGTGTATCTGGCAGATACAAGATACTCGACTCGCACCGTGCTGCCGCCCGGCTCGGCGGTGTGCTCTGTGTGTTTGCGCTAGATGTGTCATCCATAATATTTTATGCTAATATTCAAATGAAAAAATAAAACTTTCACGCTCGAGCGGAGGCGGGACAAATGTGCGTTTTGCGCACGGCCCCAAAACTATCCTACTCATCATTATATATCTTTCTATATACCTATCCATATATATATTTTGCGGACGGGTACTAAAAATTATTATGTATTCCTAAAGTGGCCTGCTTGGCGCGCTACATAGGCCGCTGCTGCCTCTGCCTTATTTATAACTCAACTCAAGGGGCTAAAGATCTCTCTCTCTCTCTATATATATTCCTATATCTTTGAGTCATTTCCATACTTTCACTCGAAATTCTCGAATTCTCACTAGCACTTGTTTTTGCTCTTTCTGCTGCTGCTGCCAAAAGAAGAAAAATGGTCTATAAATATTTATGTTGCAAAATACTTGTAATTGTTTTTATTATTTTTCAATTAAAATTGCTTCAATTTTTTTGGTTGGTATTTTTTTTCTGGTTACTTTTTTCGTGTTAGACATCTTTAAATTAAATAGTTTTGGGTTGCATTTCCTTTGCTGTTTTGCTCACATTTTGCAATAAATGGTTAGTAGAAAATAACTCGTTCGTTTGATAGTTTAGAAAAAAATCCTTGTTGAAAGTTTCGACAGGTTCGCTTTAAAATATTCCTCTCTCACTCAAACTTTTACGACTAGTTGATCATATTTATATTATAGGTAGGTAGTTGGGGCTAGTAGTAGTAACTTGTAGTAAGTTTGTAATACGTCAGTAACTCGGGGATTCGTTGCGTCAGTATTGGTCGTTGTTCTTGATTTAATTTTCTTTTTTTTTTGTTTTTTGTAAGTTTTTGTTTTTTTTGTTCTTTTGAGCATTCTTTGGAGTTGTTTTGTTGATGTTGGTTGGTTGGTTGGTTGGTTTGAACACTGTTCGCTTACGTTTGGTTTTGCCTAGTTTTTCGAACTCTGGGTTTCGGTTTTGGCTTAGCTTTTAGTTTAATCCTTACTTTTAACAGTCAGTTTGGCTGAGGACTCGACCTGGCCGGTGGACGACGTCACGCGTACAGTAAAGATGCCCGAATCCTCCTCGTAGGTGGTGCCAATCAGTAGCACTGCGCTGTTGCCATCGAAGATCATCTGCAAGGATTGCCAAAAGATAGGTACCAGTTAAGTTCCATGTTAAAAAGATTACTATGTCACTGCCACTCGACCCTATCTACTCCCCAAGTTATTGTCAACCCACCTGGAAATCGGGTGTCTCGGGGATCAGCTGACCCTCGCGGAACCACTGCACGCTGGTGGCCTTCACTTTGCCAGTCACCGTTGTCTTGAACTGGGCGGGCATGCCCTCGGTCACGGAGACATCCTTGAGGGCGGTGATGGTGGGCGGGGCGTCCAGGTTCTCAATAGGACGAACCTTCAGCTGGGCGCTGGTCTGAATGCTGCCCAGCTTGTTCTCGGCAACACACTTGTAGGTGCCCTCGTCCTCGGGGAAGGCCTCTGAGATGATCAGCTGATAGTATTCGCCCTGGCGACTCATCTGGAAGTAACGCGATGGCTTCACAAAGTTTTCGCCGCGCATCCAGCGGGCGGTGGGAGTGGGCTTGCCGTCCACGCGGCAACGGAAGATGACCTTGCTGCCCTCCTCCACCGATTGGCTCTTCAGCTGCTCCACAATATGGGGGGCCTTCTCACTGCCCGGAGTGGTGGGCTTGTCCGGCTTGCTGGGCGACTGAACAATGCAATCGCCATCGCAGCGAGCCTCGCCAGCGGCATTGACAGCCACACACTCGTAACGACCCGAATCCTCAGCGAAGGGCTCGATAATGAGCAGCGTGTGCACGCCATCCTCCTCCAGCATCTTGAACTTGATGCTCGGCTGGATCTTCATGCCGTTCTTCAGCCAGTAGACGTCGAAGGGCCGGGTGCCAGTGACCTTGGCATCGAAGCGGGCCAACTGTCCGGTGGCCACGGTGGTGCTCTGGATGGTGCTCACAAAGCTGGGCGGCTGAATGCCTCCCTTGCCGGCGCGACGACGTTCCTCGACCACCAGATTGGCACTGCACTTGGCGGTGCCTCCACGGTTCTCGGCCACGCAGGAGAACACGGCCGAATCTTCGACGAACACCTGGCGGATGATCAGAATCGATTTGCCGCTGAAGGTGTGGATCTGCAGATCCGGGGAATTCTGAATGGGGAAGCTCTCGCGGTACCATTTAACCGCGGGATTGGGCTCTCCATCGAATTCCACCTCGAACTTGGCCTGCTCGTTCTCGAAGACGCGGCAGGGCTGGATCTTCTTGGTGAAGACGGGAGCCTTGGCAGGCTTGACGGGTCCCTTAACCACGCGCTCCTGAATGGTGCCCTTGTGCTCCACCTCGGTGGTCTCGGTGGCGGTGATCTTGCGGGTGATTTCAAGGTCTCCCTGGATCTCCTTCTGCACCTGCTGTTGCTTATTCATGTGCACCTCGCGGCCATGGACGGAGGACTCGGAGGGTTCAGCTGTACCCTTTGGTGGGGCAGGCTTCACCTGAGTGGTGCTGGTCTTCTCTTGCCTGGAGAGAAAAGAAGGGAAGACGTCTTTGGTTACTTCTCTGAGAGGGGGATAATTTTGAGCTTCCCCAGAAACTCTAATACTTACAGATTCTCCTCGTAGGACTGGGCCATGCCCTTGGACTGGGAGCTGCTCACCACCTTCTCGCCGGGAATGGCGTACTGGTGATTGTCCTTGCGCAGGTTGGTCTCCTTCAGCAGCTGCTCGGTCTCCAGAACCTGCAGCTTGTTGTAGTAATCCTCGCTCTTCTTGGCCTTGACGTTCTGCTGCCAGTCTGGCGTCGGCGGCTTGTAGTGCTTTGGCTTCAGATGCTCGACGCCCTTCAGGGTGTGGGTGCCCTGCTCGGACTGCACCTGCTTACGCTCGTCGAATACCTTCTCCAGTTCGTTCTCCTGACGCTCCTTCTGATAGGCGGCTAGTTCGTAGTCGTACCAGGCTAAACATGGAGGGATTTAGGGTGTTATTTATTGTTGAAACTTTTATAACTAGACAGTTAGAATCGATTAAACAACTATGGTTCAATCACATGCAAATTTCAGGATGATATAAAGGAGTTAAAGTAGAAATCATCGTGCCGTAAGATCTAAAAGTTTAGTTACAACAAGTCGACTTAGTGGAAATTGTGATTAAAAAGTTAAGATTTCGGGGGTTTACACAGAGAGGTTCACTGGCTCCTTTGGTTTCTATATTTTTCTTCGGGACGGATAGCAAATGAGTATAGACAGAGAGAGAGGGGGGATCAATGATCAGCTGGATGATAACCACAGTTTAGAACAGACGGAAAGTGCACACGCAAAACTACGTTTTAACCATATTACCCCAGGTCCGGCCATACTTATGGAGTCCCTCTCCTTGGCTTCCTCTGCACGATTTCCTCTTCTGAAGTCTCTCGCGCTGACTGAAGTACTATAATTGGGGGACTTTTGGGGACTTGGGAAGCATTTTTGTTTCTTGGGGATTTCGGGTAACTTTGTGCTTTGTTTTTTTAACTACTTGGAATGTAAACGTGGGTGCTACTGCTACGTAAATTTTTGTGGCATGTTGAATGTCGGTATGTATATATTTACAATGAGTTTCTTTTTGTGATATAGCATGTGGTGTCCTTGTTTTAGTTTGGTCAGCTAAAGTCTACATTTGCATTTGAAAACTGTTAACGTTCTAATAGCTTTTGTTATGTCAGTAGTTTTTTCCAGAGCTTCTGGACTGTCTTTTGTGTTCAACTTACGGCGTGGAGAGTTCTTCAGAACATTACGATAGTCGTCGGAACGGGCAACCACCTTCAGCTCGGTGCTGGCAATAGATTCGCCCACAGAATTGCGGGCAATCACTTCCACCTTGCCGGTATCATACTGACGTGTCTTCGGGACATCCAGATGGAACATGCCATCGTTGGTCAGCTTATAGCGAGAGCCCTGAAATATGCTTTTCTTAGCAGGCAGATCTTGAATTTGAACTCTGATTTATCTTACATGCACAACAGTATGGCCATTGATCAACCACATCACCCGGGGACGTGGGTGTCCAGTGACACGGACACAGAAGCGGGCTGGATCGCCTTCCTCCACAGCCTGGGGCTCCAGTTTGCTCACAAAGACCGGCTTGGTTCTGGGCTTTGCATCGGGATCAACCTCTTCGGGTACCCTGAAAAATATAAATATTCAAATAATAATCAACCTACAAATAATTGGTTATTTCTGGTACTTACACCTGCCATGAGGCTTCCATTTCGCGGATGCGGTCAATGCTCTGCATGTGAGCGGGCAGCTGGGAATCGTAGACAATGCCAGGCTTTCCAGAAACCTTGATAATGGCACGAGTCTCATCCATGCCATACAAGTTGGTGGCACGGCAAACATACTCTCCACTATCCTCGGGATAAACCCAACCAAAGTTCATGGCCACATAACCGAAATCGTAAATAGGCTGGAAACGGTTCTCTGCAGGAACAGAAACTCGTTAGGGACCTTTTTTTTAAAGAAAAATCTAATAAACTTACTGTACAACAGGGGCTTGCCGTTGAAGAACCACTCGACCTTCATGTTGGGATCACCCACAGGGGCCAGCTGGCACTCGAACTTGGTCACTGCCATCTCGGTAAGAGTGAGCTGTTCCTTAATCTGGGTAACAAAGCGAGGAGGCTGCTTGCGATCGGGATCGAACAGATCGTCCTCGGTCAAATGGACCTCGGAGGTGTACTTCTTGATGGTGGCCTCCATTTGGGTCAGAGTCTCCGAACGCTTCATGCCGCGAGGCACTTGGTTCTGCAGCAAGATGGTGGGAAGTTCTGAAAACAAATAAAGATTAAATAAGAAGTCAGAGGAATATAATAAAAAGTAAAACTCACTCTTGCAGGACACAGTGGCCTTGGTACGATCCTCGCCGTGGTTGTTGATAGCTCGGCAAACGTATTCACCGGAGTCCTCTCCATACACATAGAGAATGTCCAGAGAGACAAAGCCCATGTCGAAAATGTTCCTATAACGATGTCCAGAGGGCAGTGGCTTGCCGTTGCGGTACCATTCCACTCGCAGACTGGGATCCGTCTTGGGTTCCACCAGGCACTCAAATCGGACGGCCTCAGCTTCATCAACAGTCACGGAAGTGATTTGCGTGGTGAACTTCGGAGGTCCGTACTCCTGTTCAACCACCTTGGGGGCCTCTGGGATGCGTCCGCGCTCCAGTTCCTTCAACTTTTCGGAGGTCATGCCCTCGGGCAGTTGTGACTCGTACACAATATTGTGCTTGCCCTTGCAGGTGACCTTGGCGGTTGTGGTGGCAGTGCCCCACTTGTTTGTGGCCCGGCATGTATACTCTCCCGAATCCCTGGCATAGATGTAGTCCACATCCAAGGCAATGAAACCAAAGTCATTAAGCTGGTGAACCCTGGAGCCAGTGGCCATAACCCGGCCATTGTAGAACCATTCAATGCGCATGCTCGGATCGCCGACAGGCTCGACGCGGCAATCGAAGTGAATTGGACCGCCCTCGGGCACATCCAAATTGTCCTTGATGTCCTCGGTGAACTTGGGCGGGTTGGGCTGCTCCTCATCGATCACAATCTCCTCGCGCTTGTGCATGCTCTCCTCCAGCTTCTGCAGGCTCTCAGTGCCAGTGCGGAAGTTGGAAGGCAGCTGGGGCTCCATAACGATGCCCTGGCGACCCTTAACCTGCAACTTGCAGGAGACGGTGGCCTCGCCGTGCTTGTTGGTGGCCTTGCAAGTGTACAGTCCCGTGTCGCGCTGATAGCAGCCGGCGATTTCAAGGATTACGAAACCGAAATCATTGATGGTCTTGATGCGGGAGCCAGCCCACAAGGCCTTGCCATTGTGGAACCAATCCACACGCATCGATGGGTCGTTGATCGGCTGCAGGCGGCACTCGAAGTGGGCCAGCGAATTCTCCGTGATGACCATGTCGAAGGGTGTGGTAATGAACTCTGGCGGCTTGCCAGTATCATCGTCAGGCACGAATTCGGTGCTGCGGGAGCCCAATCCCTCCAGTTCGGCGATGCGATCGATGGTTCCCTCCATGCCCTTTGGCAGTTGCGATTCCATAATGATGCTGCGCTTGCCCTGGATCTTCATGGTGGCAGTGGTGACAGCCTCGCCGTACTCGTTGATGGCACGGCAGGAGTATTCGCCAGAATCCTCGGGATACACGGGCGAGATCTCCAGAATAACGAATCCAAAGTCACAGAAAGTGCGGAACCTAGAGCCGGCCTTCAATGGGCGTCCGTTCCAGTACCACTCGACCTTCAGCTTGGGATCATCAGTTGGCGTAATTCTAGCCTCAAAGTGGGCATTCTCGCCCTCGCGCAGATTCTCGATGTTCTCAAGCGGCACAGTGAAGACGGGAGCCTTGCCCTTGGTCTCCTCGGTAGTTTCATCGCGAGTGCGCACCATGCTGTACTCCAGGTTAGCGATCTTCTCCAGACCACCCTCCATGCCTCGCGGCAGCTGGGAGTCCAGAATGAGGCTGGCCTTGGACGCGCACTTGAGCGAAGCCCGGGTCACATCCTCACCGTACTTGTTATAGGCCCTGCACTCGTACACGCCGGAGTTCTCCTCGTAACAGTACAGGATGTCCAGGATAACAATGCCAAAGTCGTGGAAGGTGCGGAAACGGTGACCATGTGGCAGTTTCTTGCCATTGAAGTACCATTCCACAACCAAGTCGGGATCGGTGATGGGCGTCAGGCGAGCCTCAAAGTGAGCGGACTGACCCTCCACCAGCTTGGTGACATCGCTGATCTGGGTGATGAACTTGGGTGGCTCAGCCACCACGGGAGCGGAGGTATCGGCCTGCTGTCCCTGCGGGCACTCCAGTTCCCTGATTCTCTGCAGAGAGTCCGGCTGCAAGCTGTCGTAGAAAACTCCACCACGGCCTCCACAGTTGAGGGTGGTGCGGGTGAAGTCCTCTCCGTACTTGTTCCACGCCCTGCACACGTACTCTCCGCTGTCGTGATCCTGCAGATAGGCAATGTCCAACACGACATAGCCGAAGTCGGACACGGTCTTGATGCGGTTGGAGTGACGCATGAGCTTGCCATTGTGGTACCACTCGACCTTCAGTTCGGGATCGTTGACGGGGATCAGGGTGCACTCGAAGTGAGCGGACTGACCGTCCTTCAGGCCCTGCAGCGGCTGGATGTGGGAGGTGAAGCGTGGCTTCTGGCCCCTCGGCTTGTCCACGCACTCCAGGCTGCAGCTAATCTCGGCAGTTCCATGCTTGTTGGTGGCACGGCACGTGTAGGTGCCGGTGTCCTCGATCTTCGTTCCAAGGACCTCCAGAGCGACAGTGCCAAAGGCGTAAATGGTGCGGACACGATGGCTGGCTTCCAGCACCTTTCCGTTATAGAACCACTCGATAACCATGCTCTGATCACCCACTGGGATGAGATTGGCCTCAAAGTGGGCCAGTTCGCCCTCACCAATGTCGGCGATGTTAACGAATTCGGTGGTGAAGCGTGGTGGAATACCCAGATCCGGTTGCTCCGGCTTAGAGCCGTCCTTGCGGAGGGAATCCTCCAGGTCCTGGATCTGTTCCAGGCCCTCAGCTCCCTTCGGGTGCTGCGTGGAGTCGATGATGTTCGATTTGTCCGAGCAGAAGATGGTGGTGGAGGTGAAGGCTTCACCGGCCTTATTGTAAGCCTTGCACGTGTAGATGCCCTGGTCGCGGGCATACACCTCGATCATGTCCATGGTCACAAATCCAAACTCGCTGGTCATCTTGAAACGAGAACCATGCTGGAGCATCTTGCCGTTGAAGTACCACTCGATGAACAAGTTGGGATCCTCCTTAGGCTCCACATTGGCCTCCAAATGGATCGGTTGAGCCTCAGACAGATGGAACTCGGGCTGCAGGGGCTTGGTCCATACCGGTGGTGGGTACTGCGTCTCCGGCTTGGCCGATTTGTTGGCATATCGGTTGGCCAGAGCCTCCTCGGTTTCTTGCACGGCCTCCAGACCAGTCTCGCCCTGCGGATGCTGGGTGTCCAGGAACATGGTCTTGCCACCGGTGCACTTGAGGGTACCCGAAGTGGTGGCCGAACCCTTGCTGTTGGTGGCCTTGCAGGTGTAAACACCGCTGTTCTCAGCATAGGAGTTGGTCAGATCCAAAGCGCAATAGCCGAAATCGTAGATGGACTTGAACTTGGCGGCGGCTTGCAGGGGCTGTCCATTGTAGAACCACTCGACGGACATGGTCGGATCCCGGGCCGGTTCCACGTTGCATTCGAAGCGCACGTTGTCGCCCTCCTTGCATTCGATGTTGTTAAGATGCGTGATGAACACCGGAGTCTCGTAAGTCGGCTCCGGTGCCTCAGGACGTCCCTCCTTGGGTGCCTCCAGCTCTCCGATGCGAGGAAGCGAATCCGGGTGCAGGGACTCGGCCTGAAGCCAGTGACGATCCTCGATCTTGAGGGAGGAGGTCGAGACAGCTTCGCCCACCTGGTTGGTTGCCTTGCAGGTGTAAATAGCCGAGTCATCGGCACGCAATCCATTGATGGACAGCGTAACTAAACCGAAATCGAAAGTGCTGCGGATGCGGGAGCCAGTGGTTAGGGAAATGCCATTCTTGAACCACTCGATGCGGAGGTTGGGATCCGCTCGCGGCTCCACCTGAGCCTCCAGTAGCACATGTTGACCCTCATGGAGCTTGTCGTAGCTCTGCAGGTGGGTGGTGAACACCGGCGCCTGCTGTGGAGTCGAGTCCACAAACATCTCGGGAACACGGTTCATGGCAGCCTCCTTCAGGCGAATGGCCTCCCACGACTCTGGGATCAAAGGTTGACCATCGATGTTCGCCCTCGTCTTCACCTTCATGGCAGTGGAGGACACAGCCTCGCCAGCGGCATTGTAGGCACGGCACATGTAAACGCCAGCATCCTCTGGCACCACGGCAGCAATGTCCAAGGTAACGAATCCAAAGTCGTGGGTGGTGCGCAGACGGGAGCCCATCTGCAGCTCCACGCCGTTGATGAACCACTCGAACTTGAGTGTCGGATCTCCCACAGGCACCACACGGGCCTCGAAGTGGGCATGAGCGCCCTCCCAAAGCTCCGACGGACCAGTGAGCAGTTGAGTGAAGATGGGTTTCTCAAACAGACGCTCGGGCTCGCTGGGACGTGGAGCCACTGGCTTCTCCAGCTGGTGAATGCGACTGATACTGTCCGGATGCTGGGTATCCATTTGGATGGTAGCCTCAGACACCACGCGCATGGAAGCGGTGGTCACAGCCTCACCCAGAGGATTGACAGCGCGGCACATGTACACGCCCTCATCCTCCTTGCGGATATGCGAGATATCCAGCGAGACAAAGCCAAAGTCGTGCTGCTTGGTGATGCGGGAACTATCCTCGATGAGTTTCTCGTTGCGGTACCACTCCACCTTCAGGTTGGGATCTCCCACGGGAATCAGGCGGGCCTCGAAGTGAGCCGTCTGGTGCTCGTTGATCCTGTCGATGTTCTGCAAAGGCTGCGTGAACACCGGACGCTGGCGAGTGCCTGGGGTCTCGGGCTCCTGGCGCTGATGCGGCGCCGTAGACTCCAGCTTGCGGATCTTCTCCAGACCCTCGGGATGCTGGGTGTCCGAAATGATGGTGCCACGAGGAATAACCCTCAAGTTGGTGGACGACACAGCCTGGCCCAAGGCGTTAACAGCACGCACGGAGTACTCTCCGGCATCCTCGGCCACGGCATGGGTGATGTCCAAGGACACGTAACCAAAGTCAAAGGTGATGTGGAAGCGAGAGGCCGAGGGCAAAGGCTTGCCATTGTGGTAGAACTCAATGCGCAAGTTGGGATCGTGAACTGGAGCCACCTGAGCCTCAAAGTGGGCCGTCTGGCCCTCGTAGATCTCGGTGGAGCCGCGCAGCTCAGCGGTGAAGTGAGGCGGACTGATCGGGTGCTCTCCAACCTCAGTGCGGGCATTTACCACCTTGGACTCGAGCTTCTGGATCTTCTCCAGAGCATCAGGATGCTGGGTATCCAGGATCATGCTGCGACGGTTCAGCACGCGCACATTGCACGTGTTGACAGCCTCGCCCAGCTGGTTGGTGGCCTTGCAGATGTAGGTGCCCGTGTCCTCGCCATAGACGTACAGGATGTCCAGGGCGACGTAGCCAAAGTCGTGGGTGGTGCGGAACCGATGACCGGTGGGCAGCTGCTTACCGTTGCAGAACCATTCGATCTTCAGGTTCGGGTCGTTAATGGGTTCCACTCGGCACTCCAAGTGGGCGTGTTCGCCCTCCTTCAAGTGCTCCAGGTTGCTCAGCGGGGTGAGGAAGATGGGCTTCTGGCCCTTCTCCTCCACCACGGCCTTAGTGGGCGGCGCATAGCTCTCCAACTGGCGAATCTTCTCCAAGCGCTGAGCATCCAAGGTGTCCAGGTCGAGTGTCTTGTTTGCTGTTAATTGGGATACAGGATTAGGAAGGATTTAGGATAGAGAAGATAAGGCAATTACCTGTTACGTTTACAGCACAAGTCGTGACAGCTTCTCCAACGGCGTTCTTGGCCTTGCACATGTAGGTGCCGGTGTCCTCGGCATGGGCATACAGAATATCCAACGCCACGAAGCCAAAATCGTAGGTGGTCTTGAAGCGGTGACCCGTTTGGATGGGCCTGCCGTTGCAGTACCACTCCACCTTCATGGTGGGATCATTCACGGGGATCAATGTGGCTTCCAGATGGACGGGAGTGCCTTCATTGACCTTGGCATTACGCAGCGGGCGTCCGAACTGGGGACGCTCGGCGTGGAACTGCTCCTCGTCGGTCTTCCTCTGGAAGCGCGAGGCATCTTCCAAATGCTGAATCTTGGTCAGAGCCTCCTCGTGCTGGGTCTCATGGATGATGCCCGAACGGGAGGTTACATTCAGCACAATCGAGTTGACGGCCTGTCCCAGATTGTTGGTCACGCGGCAAGTGTACTCGCCGCTGTCCTCCGCATAGACAGTCAGGATGTCCAGGGCGGCGAATCCAAAGTCATACGTGGTACGGAAGCGATGACCAGTGCTCAGAGGCTTGCCGTTGTGGAACCACTCCACCTTGAGGTTGGGATCCGGGTAGGGTTCAATGCGACACTCGTAGTGAGCGCTCTGGCCCTCCACCAGGTTTCTGGGTCCAATCAACTTGGTCACGAACACGGGTGCTGTGGTAACCGTGTATTCCTCCTCCTCCCTGCGCTGGTACTTGCTATGATCCTCCAGCTGGTGAATCTTGTGCATGGCGGCCTCGTGCTGGGTCTCCAGCTGAATGGCAGTCTTCGATTGCACAATTAGCGAGGCGGAGGTGACCGCCTGTCCCAGCTCGTTGACAGCTCGGCAGGTGTAGGTGCCAGAGTCTTCGGGGTTCACGTACTTCATGTTGAGGGCCACGTAGCCGAAGTCATGCATGGTGGTGGTGCGGTTAGAGGCCTCGATGGGCTGGCCGTTGCGCAGCCACTCCACCTTCAGGTTGGGATCTCCCACCGGGATGAGCCGAGCCTCGAAGTGCACGGCCTGGTTTTCGGCCACACGGACGTCCCTCACCGGCATGGTGAAGACTGGAGCCTGGGACACAAACTCATCCTGGACGCTGACGCGCTGGCGCTTGGATCCATCCTCCAGGTGCTGCAGACGCGGCAGAGCTGTCTCATGCTGCGACTCCAGGTAAATGGACTTCTTGGTGTGCACAACCGCCACGGCAGAGGTGATGGCTTCGCCAACGGCATTAAAGGCACGGCAGGTGTAGGTGCCAGCATCTTCGGGCAACGTGGACATGATGTCCAAGGCCACAAAGCCGAAGTTGTTGGTCTCGGTGAAACGGGAACCGGACTTGAGTGGCAGATTATTGTGGTACCACTCCACGCGCATGGAGGGATCGGAGACGGGAATCAGGCGGCACTCGAAGTGAGCCCTCTGGTTCTCCTTTATCTCAATGTTCTTCAGGGAAGTGGTGAAGACTGGAGCCTGCTTGGTGCTCTCGTCGACCTCCTCGCGGCGGCTGTAGCGCGATCGATCCTCCAGGTAGTGGATCTGCTCCAAACCAGCCTCGTTCTGGGTGACAGTGACGATCTGCTCACCGCTGCGGCACTGCAGCTCCACCTGGGTCTCATCCGAACCGATCAGGTTGACAGCCCGGCAAGTGTAGACACCAGAGTCCTCGGCAATCAGCTGGACAATGTCCAGGGCCACGTAACCGAAGTCATGGATGGGACGGAAGCGATGGCCCACAGTGATGGGGCGACCGTTCTTGAACCACTCCACCTTCAGATTGGGATCCGTCACGGGCTCGATCTTGCACTCAAAGTGGGCGTGACCGCCCTCGCGGGTGTTGGTCAGGCTCTTGGGGTGGGTGAGGAAGCGCGGACGAATGTTGACCACCTCGTCGACGAACTCGTTGCGGCGATAGCGCGAGGAGTCCTCCAGATACTGGATCTTCTGCAATCCAGACTCGTTCTGCGTCTCCAAGATCAGATCGTTCTTGGCAATAATGCGCACGGAACAAGAGGTGACAGCCTCGCCCAGCTGGTTCCTGGCCTGGCAGGTGTAGACACCCGAGTCGATGGCATAGCAGCCAAGCAGATCCAGAGCCACATAATCGAACTCATAGGCGGGACGGAAACGATGGCCTGTCTTCACTGGCTTGCCGTTCACGAACCACTCGATGCGCATGCTGGGATCTCCAACGGGCTGGAGACGGCACTCCAGGTGCACATTGGTGCCCTCAACCGTCTCGATGTTGTGCAGGGCCCTGGTGAACTGGGGCGCCTGCATGACGGTGATATCCTCCTCCTGGTGATGGCGACGACGCGAATCCTCCAGCAGCTGAATCTGCTCCAGCGATTGCTCGTTCTGGGTCTCGGTCACCACATCCGTGTGATCGATCACACGCACACAGGCCGAAGTGTGGGCAGAGCCCAGGTGGTTGGTGGCCCGCACCGTGTACTCGCCGGAATCGGCGGCCGTGGCCTTGATGATGTCCAGAGCCACGAAGCCAAAGTCGTAGTAGGTGCGGAAACGGGAACCCACAGTGACGGGGCGGCCGTTGTGGAACCACTCGACGCGCATAGTGGGATCACCCATCGGCTCCAGGCGGCACTCCAGATGGATGTTCTTGCCATCATGGATGGGCTTCGGGTCGGTCAGAGGCTGGACGAACACCGGCTTGGACTTGGAGATCTCCTCAATGTCATACTGTGGCTCCACGAACTGCTTGTTCTCCAGGTTCTGGGTCTTCTCGTACAGACCACGGTGCATGCTAGATGTGTCGATACTGGAACGAGCTGCGAGGAAAGGGGAAATTAGTGCTGAATGAGATCGTGATCACTCTGATTCTACTTACTTTCCACTATCATCGTTGCTTGCTGCTGAGCTTCACCTAGCTTGTTCCTGGCCACCACAAGGTAGACGCCAGCATCCTCGGCGCGCACCTGCGAGATATCGAGGGCCACGTAGCCGAAGTCGTAGTAGGTCTGGATGCGATTGGCGGCGGTGATGGAGCGTCCGTTGTGGTACCACTCGATCTGCAGGCCCAGATCGCTCTGGGGCTCCACGCGGGCCTCGAAGTGGGCACGCTGACCCTCCAGGATCTTGGTGGTGCCCTTTAGGGGACCCAGGAAGCGGGGAGCCTGAGTGACGTACGTCTCTTCCTCCTCGCGACGTCCGTAGCGGGATGAGTCCTCCAGGTGTTGGATCTTCTGCAGACCACCTGGATGCTGCGACTCGGACACAATCTCGTTCTTGGAGATCACCGTCAGCTGGGCCACGGTGGTGTCCTGTCCCATGGCATTGTAGGCACGGCAAGTGTAGGTGCCGGCATCATAGATGGTCAGCTGCTTGATGGTCAGCGCCACATAACCGAAGTTGTGGTACGTGGTGATCCTGGAGCTGGCCTCCAGGGGCTGTCCATCCTTCAGCCACTCAACGCGCATGGTGGAGTCACCGATGGGCTCGAGACGCGCCTCGAAGTGCGCATGCGCGTGCTCGCGCAGATCCAATTGGTTCTGGATCGGTGTCTTGAATTGTGGCGGAGCAATGGCCTCGGGCGCCTCCTGGACATGACGACGCTGCTGGGACTTGCGGTAGTCCTCCAGCTCCTCCACCTTCTCGATGTACCGCTGCTGCTCGGGAATGCCCAGGTCAGCGGTGACCTGAGAACGCGAGTGAACACGGATCGTGGACTGGCTGATGGCCTCGCCAATGCGGTTCACCGCCCGCACGGTATAAGTGCCGGCATCCTCGGCCCTCAGGTGCAAGATGTTCAGGGAGACGTAGCCAAAGTTAAAGATGGCTGTGATGCGGGAACTGGCCGTAATGGGCAGTCCATCCTTGTACCACTCCACGCGCATAGAGGGATCATTCACGGGCGTCACCTGCGCCTCAAAGTGCACATTCTTGCCCTCCTCGAACTCGCCGAGATCGCGGAGCGGACGGATGAACTGGGGCGCCTGGTTGATCTGCTCCTCGGAGCTCTCCTGGCGCTGGTAGCGTGAGTAATCCTCAACCTGATTGATGTACTGCAGGCTGTTGGGGTTCTGCGACGACTGCTCGATGGAGGGGCGCTGCACCACGGAGAGAATGGCACGGGACTCGGCCACTCCGCTGGCGTTGCTCACACGGCACATGTACTCGCCGGAATCGTGGCCCATGATGCTCAGCAGATCCAGGGCAATAAAGCCGAACTTGAAGACGGACGTGGCGCGGGCACCTGCGTGAATATTAATTGGAGATTAGGGAATATCCTTTCTGTAAATGGAGTTACTGAGATACTTACTGGCTGCCAGCGGGCGTCCGTTAAGGAACCACTCGACGACCATGGTTGGGTCGCCGACGGGCTCGATGCGTGCCTCCATGTGGACGCGTCCGCCCTCCGTCTGCTGCACATTCTGCAGCGGGATGATGAACTGCGGTGGCGGATAGACGCGATCCTCCTCGCCGGGTCGCAGGTGGGGCTTGGCGCGCTCCACGTGGCGCAGATATATGATTTCGGGGCCAGGAATGGGTCTAGAAGGTACACACAAAACAATGAAGTTGGATACGTAATTACAGAAAGTACAAAACACTCACTCTGGCTCGATGACTTTCGTTGGTCTCGGGAGATTGAGACGCCGCTGCTCGTAGCTTGGCTCGTCCCTGGGAACCTCGACATAAAGTCGGGCCCTATTGGCCGTCGATCCGGCAATATTCTGGGCGGTGCACTGGTACCAACCCGCGTCGGTGGCCTTGACGCGCGGAATCTCCAGGCAGGTGGCACCGCCATCGATGCCCACGAAGCGCTCGGCGGTAGACGAGATCTGGACGCCGTCCTTTTGCCAGGTGATGCGTGGCTGAGGTGTGCCGATGGCATTGGCACTCATCGTGATGGGCTCACCCTCGCGCACAGTCATGGTGCTGAAGCGTTGAACAAATTGTGGTGCGACAACCTGCTCCTTCTCCAGCACATTCAAGTGCGCCTCGATGGCCACCTCGCCGGCCTTGTTGCGGGCCAGACACTGGACAGCGCCGGCATCCAGACGCGTCACATTGGTGATCATCAGCGAATGGCTGCCGGACTCGTTCACCAAGATCTTATGGGAGGCATCGTCACGAACCTGGCGTCCGTTGATCAACCAGAACACTTCGGGGTAGGGATTGCCAGTCACACGGCAATCGAACCTGGTCATGCGACCCTCGGTCACCTCGCGATCTCCGAAGGCCTTCACGAATGCGGGAGGCAACGCCTTGCCCGCCTCCAGTTGCTCGGCCATCAGGTCCACGGGCTTGGGCTCGTAGGCAGTCTCCGCGGCGGGTTCCACGGCCAACACGGCGGATGAAACCACACAGCCCTGCAGATTCTCGGCGAGCAGGGTATAATGACCACCGTCGCGAGCCGTGGCGTTCTTCACACGCAGAGTGGCCACTCCACTGGAGTAGGAGATCTCGTACTTCTGCGAGGCCACCAGGCGCTGGCCGTTGTGGAACCAGGTGAGCCGGGGCTTCGGGTTGGAACCGACGCGAGCCGTAAAGACGGCATCGGAACCCTCGATCAGCTTGGAGCTGCGCGGCTTCTGCGAGATCTGCGGTGCCTGCGCCGGACCCTGGCTGCGATCCAGCTCCTGCGACAGCTGGGAGTCCTGCTCATAGCCGGAACGACGGGTGATGGCCTCACGGAAGGAGACCTCACGCAGCAGCCGGTACTCGAAGGTGTCCACGCGGAACTCCTCCTCGATGGACGTGTACGAATACCCGTTCGAGTAGATGTTCTTCTCCAGATTCTGGATGGGCTGCAGGGCAGGCATGGGGGCGCCCTCCGGTTGGATGTAGACGCTGCAGATGGCCTCGCCGTACTGGTTGCGTGCCGTGCACGTGTACTCGCCCTCGTCCCCGGGTCCGATCTGGTTGATCAGCAGGGACACGTCGCCGGTGGCCTCGTTGTAGCTCATCCGGAACTTCTGCGACTCGAGAAGGGGTGCGCCTTTCCGGGTCCAGGAGACGAATGGCTTCGGGTTGCCACGCAGGCGTCCCTCGAACAGAGCGTTGCCGCCCTGGGCGAAGCGAGCGTTCTTGAAGATCTGCTCGAACACGGGCGGCGATATGTCGCCCTGGGCGTACACGTGTGTCAGCGCCGGGGGCACATAGGCGCCACCGATGTTGCCACCATGGAGTTGTTGCACTGGAAAATCAAAGGGGGTTGAAAGTTCTCGTTAGGCTCATTAAGTTGTGAAAGCGGTGAAGGCGGAAATGAAGACGTGTGTGGCAAAAATAATTCATTTTAATAATTAATAAATTCGAAAACTAAAAATTTGAACTCGTTGCTTTACTTCTCTTTAATAATTTTTTAAAACTTCAAAATTGTGAAGCACTTACTATAATTATATTCTCGTTTTATTACTTCTTACTTACTTTGGGGGTTATACAAAAATTTCATTTTATTATAATGGACCTACAAAATATTTATTTGTATTTAAAAAACTCATTTTGAAAAAATAATAAAGGTAATAAATTGCCCTTTTAGCCCTACAGCTTTATTAAACAAAACAATTAGATATTATTGATTCATCATTTACATTTTAATTTTTATTAAATAATACCATAAATAATTGTATTCGTAAGCATCACTTTTGACAGGCTTTTCTAGGTGACTAGTGATTCTGTAATAACTTTTGGTTAAAGTACAGAAAACAAAATTCATTCAACTGGTTTAAATGTAATTCCTTTATCAACTTTCATTCTTAATTTTATATCATATTGCCCCAACATTTCTCTTCACGATACCCTAATTTCAAAGTCTCAATGATTATTTTCTTCTACTATCTTCAATTTCTCTAAATTTATCTAAAATGTATCTAATTTTATCTAAAATTTACATCAATTTAAATACACCTAATTAAAAATATCTCAAAACCTTGTGAGTCCACCCTTGAACCTTGACTAAAAGTTGTTTAATCATTGATTAGTATTTTTAGTTGGCACGCTTACCAAACTATTTATAGTTTGTAATCTTCAGAGGGTAAACACCTCTAGAGATCTATATCTATATTCGTATACCTGCTTATACGTTCTATAGGCGTTTGTTTATCAATTGAAACGCTAGAAGTGTGTCATTAACATTACGTACATATAGGTTGTCGACTTGCGAGACACAGCTGATCGGAAGATAAACAAATATGCTAATCAGCTGATCGCTCTTCTTTCCTTTCTTTTCTTCTCCACCCTCTTTCTTCGCGCTCTCTCTAAGTTTTCTCTCACGCATGCTCATTAGCTTCGTGTGTTTACCTTCGGGTAATCATCTTCGGGTCTTGGTATAAGAGAAAGCGCATACCATTTTCTAATCTCTCGGCGAGGAGAAATGTAAACAAAGTGCAGGGTACCTGACTCTTATACGGATTATATGTAGTACGATCGGCGTATAAGTATGTCAGTGCAGTCGTGGGAGATGAATATATATTCTTATAAATAGACCAACTTTTTGGCTGTGCTCATCAATTAAGATTTAAATGATGAAACATAAGTTGACACATGAATATATATAGTATTTTTATGTTTGCTGCTGAGCGACTAATTTATTTTTGATTTTTGAATTTTTAATGGTGACACATGTGCTCCGACACCTCATCAGCCAGAAAATAATAAAAACTAATGTGTATAATCTCTTTTGATATTTATTATGCTGCCGGATTTATATCTATGTATCAGTGGGGATATCATAAGATATATCATAATAATATATTTATTACCAAATAAATTATAATCCTAGATCTATCAACATTTTTCGGCTATAATTCTTTTATTCACTACAAAAGATTTTGCTTATTCGAACTCTTGTTCCTGTTATTGTTTGAAAACAGCGTTAGATAGCTCAATGTAAAACATTACAAGGATAATTTATATTTTAATTATTTATGTAAATTTTTCAATTGATGAACAGGCATGGAAGGTCAAATATTCTATTCTTTCATTACAGTGCATTAATTAATAGATTTCCTTATAAAGGAAAATATCTTCAAGGTGCGAAGATGTTTACATGTTGATTTAGAATCAAATTGGCTTTGGAAACTATAAAACAAATGTGCTTCGGAAGTTTACTTTACTTTCTAGGAAACAAGTAATCATATTTGTTTACTTCTACAACTTTGTTAACTTGAAGATATTAAATATACCCACACAGACGTTACCTCAATTAATCGAAAGAAAACTTAATCACCCTAAAAAGTACTTAATTACTGTAAATATGGCAAAGCTAAGCATTGCAGTTCCTAATAATATTATTGTGATTTTCCACATAAAAAATCAAACTTTAATATTAGGTTTTCGGGTGTTTTTTTTAACCTGAAAGGGCATAAATTCGACTTCCTAATATAGCTATGTAAGTTATAAAAATATATATTCATTCATATATAATTACCTACATTTCTTATAACTTCTTAATAAAAAAGGAAAGGAAATGGAATTAAAGACAGCTTGAAGCCAAAACTTTAAAAATTGAACTTTTAAAATTTTCAAATTCAACAAATGATTTCCCAATTTATTTAATTAATAAGAATTCATTTTTAAAAATTTCAATTTTAAGAATTTTGTAATTATTTCAATGATTTTTTGCTGATTATATTTTGGCCAATAAAAGTAAACAAGCAAACACGATAAATCTGGTAGACAGATTATAAGAAAAAGAATAGAGTTAAGGAATGTTTTAAGACTAACACGTTAATTATCAGACATTATCTGTTTTTTAAGATAATACGAAATACCTAACATCTTTGCTTTTCTAGGCATTCACTTAACTTTATCTAAAGTAATTTTCCGTGCAGATAATGCAATGCTTTGAATTCCACAGCTCACTTTTAAATTTGGTATTTGTTTAATGAGCAAATTTTGTATTCAATACTTTACTGATAATTAATTCTGTAATTAATTTGGCAGCAAATATTTATTATATTTTTTTTAAACAAGGGGAAAATGTAAATTTTTCCTAGGCTAAGGAAAAGCTAAAAGGCTAAAAAATAATCCCATTATTTTCTATATTTATTTCTCCTAATTATGATTCAGGCAAATAATGATTTCAAGGCCACGTCTTTTGTTATGAAACGACAAGCAGCGCTATGATGAAAAGCCATTTCCTGGATCCTGCGGCAATTCAGCGGGAATTGCTTGGGGACAGTGGGGATTCTAAATCCACGGTGTGAACCCCACCGAGCCCCGGGCAAACTTCCCCTGAGATTCGACTAGGAAACAAATGACAAGGGCGAGGACGTGGACGTGAACGTGGACGATGACTGACCTTGCCGTTGGGTGGTGACTTGGCTGCGCTGGACGTGCTGCTCGGTGCGGCTAATCCTTTGCTGCTGGTGCTGCTCCTGGCTAGAGTGCGAGTACTCCTGCGTGGAGTACTGCTGCACCTGCTGCTGCTGCTGTTGTTGCTGCTGCTGCTGCTGTTGCTGCTGCTGCAGCTGGTACGGGTTCGGATTTTGTCGTTGCATTTTGATGCGTTATATATCACTATATATCATTTAAAATGACAACCAAATCGCTGCAGAATGAACTGCACTGTAGAATTGAACACCTCGCGATCACTCTTTCTTTGATTTGCTTCTTCACTTGATATACTTCTATATATATTTATATCTCTCTCTTTGGTCGCTTCTTTAAATCGCTGAAATTAAACACGCAGGCAGGGGATAGAAGGTACGAGATTTCGAATTAATTTGTATGCATTTTCACTATTTGAAATTGGGAAATAAAGAAATACACACACACACACAGAGTCTGGTTTAATTTATCACTGCGACTTTTCTGTTGGCAAACATTTGTGGTTTTCCTGTGACGGTTTTAGTGATATCTTTCGACTTGATTTACTTTCATGTTTGGCTGTCACAAATATTTTGTTTTATCGCTCACGAGCTGCGCTGACACACTTTGAATTTTCTTTTTCGATGCTACGGTTTTAGATATAAATCAGACCAGATCGGCGATCTGAGCTGATGATCATTATCAGCCATCCTTCTTCATATATTCATTTTCATATTCTTTGCCTGCGAGAGAGGTATTTTTCAACTATTTTTAGCCTCGAAAAAATATATTTCACTGCGACACACGCACTCACACCACACACACTCTCCACACACACACACTCACACACTCTCTCACACACACTCTGGCACACACACAGTCGGTGGTAGCTTCTTATTTTTCACGGAGCTATTAATAAACTTTTCTTTCTGGTTTTCTCCTATAGGAAAACCCTCTTGCAGCCAAACCCAACGATATTCACAACTTTCGGGTCACTGTTTGGGCCTTTTCAGCTTTTAATCCTTGCTAGGATCAGCGGCAGCCAGGATAATTCACATTCACTAGATATAGGCTGGGTCTCGCATATAATATCTATATATATATATAGATGCTCGATCAATATCTGTTTGCACACGATTTCACAGTCCATTCGGTGAATTGGGTGCGGACCCACGAAGAACCGATCCGATCCGATAAGATCCGAATCCGAATCCGAGTCCGAAACGAAGCACCCGATCGGTGGGTGTATTTTTAGATATTTAGCGCACTGAAAAATTCTTTCGGCATTTTTTCTCGAAGTGGTTTCGTAACCAGAGAAAATTTTCATGAACACTATTTGTCGCTATTCCTTTAGGACTTTTGCTTATATTTTCACACTTTTCGTTGGATCCTTACTCGAAATTGCGTTATCCTTTCGACGTTCTATATATATACTTTCGTGTGCGGGACTCTAGGCGAACGAAATGGTTGCAGACGTATACATATATCTGTATCGTATGGTGCTTTAGATATAGATATATGTATATTCTTTTAAAAAATATCTATTTTCAAACTGTTTCAAGTCATAATCCCCGAGACTGAAACCAAGACGTCGATCGTTTGTGAGGTGCGAGCGAAGAATGACAAAATCTCGCAGAGAATGCGATCAAGTAGCTGTGCCTGCACACACGAACTCAGACGATCGTCGACGATCGCCAACCGAATCCATACGATCTCCTGCCGAGAGAGCCGAGGAGCACCAAACGATCTTCGGTGTGTGCTCCACATGAGATATTTTTGCATTTTCCTTGGCCGTTGTTGTTGTGGGAAACTACTCTGGGAGCGATGGATACACTACACACGCCAGTGTGGGGTATATGAGTCCGCGAAGAGTGGTTTATTATTTGTGATTAATATTGGGGATTTTACTAAACAATTTTAAATTATTATTTAGTGTAAGAAAATCGTTGTAAACCTCTTATTTTGTATACTGGTCAATCCTCTTAAAGTTGATTACTTTCAGATTAAATTCAGTTGAGTACATAATCCTCCAGATTATCTTCCATTTCCTTCTTCGTTAACACTTTGTAATTATTTTAAAGCTTTGAATTTTCAAAGACTTGGTCCAGTGTTATATCCAGTTTCCAATCAATTTAATTCCATGCTGCTTTTCTCACTAACAAATCTTTTGATAGCTTGACAAACATTCATCCCCAGGAGACACACCAATTTGCCTTGGCTTGCCAAAGACAGAGAGAAAAAAGCTGTGATCGGTGGAGATCTCTATGGGGAGTATATCTTGGGAATCTCTTGCTGCTCCTCCTCTCAGATACTCTCCCTTGGATTTCGGAAAGTGTTCGTTCGGGTTTTGAGTAAGTTGGCTAAAAATATATGGGGATTTATTTTTGACACGTATTTTTCAACATTGTGTGCACAAAATCGAAAACTAAGAACGAATAACGAAGAAGTCTTCCCAGAGAAATTCTAGATTTTGTTAGAGTCAATGCATATGCATACACACGGCACAGATCCGTGTATCTATCGATTCCAGCGATCCGTGCACCAATAGATCCGCTCCTTATGTCGACCTTCTGTTCCGATATAAATAATAGGATGTGTCCATCACAGTTTATCTTGCACAAATAAATACGTGAATACAGGCTGCAATCGATTCATGGAATTAAACTTTGCACAATACAATTAAAGGCTTAAGGGGGATTGTGGTCCGTGTATGGTTGGCACTGGCACTCCGCCTCGATTTTTTCACATTTTCCACATAATTTATTTTGTTTGTCTAAAATTAAAACCACATAGATGTTGAGAGAGAGATATGTATAAAATTTGGCTCGTCCGCCCGCCTTTTGATACATATAACTTGATTATTCATTTGGTGTCTTAATCATCGGCATCAGCATAAGAGATGTGGTTTTTTCAGTGACCAATTGGCAGGGAAAAATGTCGCAACTTTCTATTTCATTTTTAGCCACTTCAGAAAAATGCTCAAATACAAATTGCACCTAAAAAGTCACTTGGCTTTGGCCTTTTAAGGCGAGGAGTCGCAGCAGCCGCCCCAAGGCAGCCATCACTGCGACTATGCTGTATACGGCAACCTGGTTTGCAATGGTCATGCAATATTGTTTTTTATTGTGAGCACAAATTGTTAATTGTTAACATGGACCGGCGACTGCAACACAGTTACAGAATCACTCATTAAATTACAAACTCGGCGAAGTTGATTCTTGGCAGTTTGAAAATGCGAGGCAGCCAGGCGCAGCGACGGCAAAGTTTCGACTGTCACCGTCGAGATACAAATGTATCTACAACGACCATTAAAGTGGCCGGGAGACAGAGATAAGCCGGTGGCTGGTAAGAGGAGCCAAAGCCAGGCAACACGCATCTCAACTAGCTTTCTTCGGGGTTTAAAACGTGGCTAAAAGAGCCACTAAAACAACAACAGGAGTAACAGTTAGCCGGTTCTGCAAGGCAGATTGCAAAGAGCGTTGCGTTTGTTGTTAGCAAACGCGCTATGAAAATTAATATTACACTGGTAACAAGTTGTAGATCTTACATATGGCCAAAGTTTATTAAAATAATTTATTATCCCTTGTAATTCCAGAGCTACCTGGATTAAAAGATCTGGAATCGTTCATAAACTCATCATAACTATTTATAAATCCCAAGTGGTTGAATGTATTGGTTGGATTACTTTGACACCTCAAAATAGCTCAATTAAAATTTTTTAAAAATGTACTATTCATCTCTCAGATATCAACTTGATCTCTAAACACAATTTTTCCCCGTGCACATCTCTCCGCTTGGCAGCTGCTCTCTGGTAAGATTAACCGCACTTATCTATCTGTCCAGGCCGAGCCTGTATCAGTATCTTATCGGAGATGCTCTGTGCAAAAATATTCGTCCAATTATGTCACGGCCGGAGAATGTGCCAGCAAACACAGCAACACAAGATGTAGTACACATTTCACTTCTCTTTAATTAGTATGATTAATTGTTTAGTACATATACACACATATAGATATAGTATAATAAGGCAACTGTGCTTAGGTTTAGTTGGATTTTTAGTTTAGCTCAAAAATTAGTTTGGCTTTTCTCCCAGCTCGAACTCGGGCGATGCCTTCAATTTACTGCGAACGAGATAAGAATTGGGGTTCAATTAACGATCGTTGGGAACACACAACATCGAGGGATGGTGGAACAGATGCTGGATGAGAGTTGACACTTGAGAGTGGAAGCAGGCAACATGCAACATGCAACAGGCAGCGAGAATGATGGATATAAATATCTTATGTTTATATAGTGAATGCAGCAGCCCCCCCAAGCCCGAGGCGACCCCAAGCAAAGCCAATCCCATGTTCCTTCGGTGTGGCAGCCCCAGATGTAATGAGTCGCATAAGCAGATCTCCTCAGGGCGGTGCACCAGAGGCTGCACTGCCGCAGAGTCTCGTTTTGGCATCGAATTTCGCTCTCAATCCACAAAACAATTTCAAGACCCAGTCCCAAGTCCCGGTCTTGGGCCAGCAGCCATTCAGCAAAACCATAAAACCGAAACGAAACGAAACGTCGACGGCGTTGGCGATGTTGCGGCGACTGCGCCCCAAGAGCACTGCATGCGAAGCGGCAATTTAGGTATAAAATGTCCAAATGTGGTTGACTTAATCCCTCCAAACGGGTGTCATTACTAACTCAGTTTGTTGTCTTTATGTACTTAAAAATATCCAAGACAAATCGGACACAGAAACAAGTTTATCTGAAGATTGTTTAGGCTTCTGTAAGTCATCTGTAGTAAGTTTGATATCTCTCAGACTTTGCATAATTTACAGAGTATTCCCAGTTCGATATTCTGCTAGTTTATCAGCTATTTCTTCTTCTGCGTTTTTCCTATCAATTGTTTATACAATTAGACACACGAGTCGCAGTCAAAGCCGCCTGCCTGACTCCTTCGATACCTCCCCCCTTTTTGCTGGCAAATGAAAGTTGCAATGTGGTGAAGACCGAGCGCTGTAATCTATATTTAGTGATTTTACATGCGGTACCTCAAAGATATTCGAAAAATGTCTATATGGATTGCGTGACATGGCATATGGGAGATGCAAGAGATTGAGATTGAGTTTGAGAGATCGGGACTGCCCGTTTTGTAGCTAGCAATTTTCCAGATCGCTTGAGGATCAAAATGATGCATTTAGCCGAATGATTAATTATGGTATTCATATTCATAATAATGGTATGAATGGAAACAACACATTTGGGTTGTATATAGGATGGATGTAAACCAAACAAAGAAAATGCCAATAAATTGTTTTTAGTGATTTACCTGTTTGCTCGCGTAGCTGCGGCTCCTGGTTGAAATCGGAGATGGAAACGGTTTTGGTGCTCACGTAGCTGATGGATTCGATCGTGGTCTCCCACTTCTGGAACGTGTTGATCGTGTCACTCCGGAGAGCGCGACTCGAGTGGGAATGATTGCTCCTTAGGGGCGTTGAAGAGCGCAGCGACATGGTCGATGTGGCTGAACCCAATGAGGAACTGGCCGGCGAACTGGTCGATGAGGAGGAGAACGAGGCTGATTTACGCAAAGGCGTTTTATTGACGCCATTAGCCAGGAGCTGCTGTTCATCTACCCGAGGCTCCCTAGCCGGTTCCTCTTCGGTTATTAGCAAACAATCCGTTTGAGTGCCTTGATCTGTGCACAGAGACAGAGAAGGAAGAAGAAAATTTATTAATTAAGTAGTTAAGTAAGGTACCTGGTCTTATTCTGAATGCTTGACATTTTTTTCTGTTGGAAACATGAGCTCCATTTTAAGCTCTTTATATTTAATATTAAAATTTATTTATTAATATTATTAATACTTATTTTTTAACTTTTTAAAGTAAAGCATATTATAGATAAACAATTAAAAAACTCATTGAAAATGTATAAACAGTAACTTTATATTTTTCACCGTGTAACAAGAAGAGTTTTTAGCGATTTAGAAACGCGGAAATGATTGGGATCTCTGGTTTTTATAGCTGCACTTGCTGCGTTTTTATATCCTTGCTCAATTAGCTGAAAACAATTAAATTCTAGCGCCTTTCTGGCAATTAGCGGAATTCGTGTTTATGCTAAAATCTTGGCCCCGATTTTCAACAGAACAACAGAACCCGCTGGCTGCACTCACCACCACGTTCCCTGTTGTCTGCGTTTTGTTCGCTATTTTGTTCGCTAATTTACAGCGTGCGTGTATAAATATATAAATAAATAAATATGCTGCTGCTGCCGCTAGAGAGTGACTGACTTGTGGCAGGGTCAACAACGCGTGGCAGCACGGATGCTCGCCGCCCGTTCCCATGCCATTCCTCAGTATTTTCGGTTTGTGGATGAGGCTGCCTGTCATCGGGGATTATGCAACTGAATTTTGCGTGGCTCGCGGTTTTTGGTTTTTGGTAGTTCGTTCTTGGTGGTGCTTGGTTGTTCGGCGCCACAGACCCTCTTTGTTGCGCCCAATTAAAAGAAATCTATGCCATTTTATATAGACATTAGAAAATATTTTCTTGTTTGCTGGTCGAAGAAACTGAAGTGCTAAATGCTTCTTGGTGTACGAACATCTGCGCAGTTCTGGGCCAATTCCCTCGGATTTTCGAACTGCTGCTGGTTTATTACCCTTCGTCGTCGTGGGTGTGAGGAAAACAATTTTACGAGGCGACCAACTACTTTATAGTATCCGCGATTCGAATGCTGTTGGCTCTTATCCAGTTTATAAAGATGTATATATTTCTATAGGTTGATCGTCGCAGTCGCCCAGATATTATAACCAAAGCGGAAACTGTATTATTAAAATTTATATGTGGCAAGTGCTGCCAGAATTAATATATAAATTATTTGAGGCAAATAATGTTGTCTATATATCCTGGGCTACAGCGTAGTTGCTTTAGGGAAATGTTCAGTAAATCGCGGCACTTGTGGCTAATAAACTGATCCATTTACTTCGAAAATTAATTAAAAATTATTGAATGTGTGACCACGCCTTAGCCATGTTGACCAATCTGATTCGGCATAATAAACCACTCAACTTGAATCCCACCGAAATGCCCATCTAATGGATCACAAAAACGTTTCCTCACCCAAAACTCACTCTGGGAGCAAAACAAAGAAAGGCAGAAAGAAGGAAGCCCAACAAAATGTAGGAAAATATTAACGAAATATTTAAAGTGGCAAGGAAAAATTGTACTTCTGTGTGTTTTGTGACTTGTTGCGGCGCTGAGTTCATTTGGTATTTTTAGAAAATTACCCAATTAATTTAGAAAACACCGAGATAGAGAGGGAAAAATAGGGAAAAGAAACCATAATGCGAATGTTTGTGTTGCTGCGGAAGAGACTCATCACAGAAAAATGTACAAAATCCTCCTACTGGCCAAAGGGGACACATTTTCTTTTTGGCACACACTCTTGGCCAAAAATCCAGGCAGCGTCGAAATCGTATTCGGCGTATAAAAACCAATATTGTTTGCTATTCGAGTATTGGAATCTCTTTTGCTCTGCCACTCTTGATATAGCGAGTGAAATTTTGCAAATGTGCAAATATATGTACAAATATATACTATAAAATGAAAGCAAAAAACGAACAAGGCCGGACACGGCCCGAATATTTCAGTTAAACGCTGAAAAACGCCACACGCGAAATGTTTTTCATGTTTCTCACGCCATTTTCTTTACGTTTTAGAATTTTATTTCGACAAAATATTTCATAATATTAATGACAGCATCTTATTGGGTGCAAGAAAACAATTTTATGAATCATTGAGGTGCAAGGATCGGGCCCCATTCAAAATGTGATTTCAATGAAATGATTGTAAACGCTGCACTGAGCAGCACACTGCAAATGACTCAGAGTGTTTGCATTTGGATGCTGTGAGTAGCGTCTAATTTGTTTCTTGGACCGCTGCCTAATGACTCGAACGAACACTTTGGCCAGCCACTAAGCACGCAATTAGAATTGGCAGATTGGCAGGCGGGCGGTCGGGCGGATGGACGGCCTTGGCTATAAAAGCAGGGCCACCCACCCAGCAACCAGAGCCTAATCATCGACAGAAGTGTGTCATATGTCCCAAAGTGGGACAAAGTAAGGGAAGTTTTTGCTGCTGCTGGTGATAATTGCATGGACTTGGCTATATTCGGGTAGTGTTTCGAATTTTTTTTAGGGAGAATAAACTATTGGAAAACTAAGCAAATGTAGTTAATGTTGATTCAAATTTACATAAATTATTTATCGAAGCTTTTTGATGCTGTAATTGTCCTGTATTGCCTTTTTTATTTAACAAAACTGAACTACCTCTTATTATTTAATTGTCTGGAACCTTTTTCCATACTTTCATATATTATTTAAAGGAATGTCCCTTAAATCTTATGAACATAATTATAAAATGTATCTGTGTAAGAGTCTCTATTTATTTGTCTTCCTCTCTAAGCGATCTGAATGTACTTCCGGAAGTGATTTTACACTTTTCGGAAATGCTTAAAAATACAAAACATAATAAACCCTAAACATAATATCAAAGAAATATATTAAAGAAAAATTAAAAGTAAAAAAATGTATTTTTTTATGTAATTTAAAAATGAACATAGACCTTTTTGTGTTTTACTTTTTAATATTTTTGGACTTAATGTTTATTATTTAAGAAGGAATATACACAAATTTGTCTTTAGTTTTATTCATAAAATTGTGTTTGAATTTATTTATTGTTTTGATTTGTTGAGTTGTCTACACCTCTAAAAATATACCTTTTATAGTTTAGGATTTTCATTTGGTTTTTGAATCAACCAAATCTATTTTTTATAATATTTAACAAATATTCTGATTATTAGAGAAAAATAAAATAATACTTTCTTCTTCTTTGCCTAATTTCCATCCAGATTTTCTTAATCTCTTAACTGACAACCCTTAGCTATTTTTATAGCCCATTCTATCTACTTGTGCTGATTAATAGTTTGGCAACACTGCCTGTGCCTGCCTCTGTTCTGACTTTTGTGGGGTTCGGTGTCAGTGTCAAGGACTTTCAAAGGCCTACATACTGCTGGGCCCCTGTGTGTACTCAATGCCTTGACAGCGGAGAGTGTTTATGTCTGGCATGATGTCCGTCCGAGTTTCCTACATCCCCCCAGCCTTCCTTCTTCCTCCTCCCTGTCATTGCCGAAAATTGCTAGCATTTTCGCTAACAATTCGCTCGCTCGCGGCTCTGAATCTTGGCAAGCGATCGTGACAAAAAATAAAGAAAGAAAAGGCCAAAAGGAAAATTAGATAAATAAACATTGCCGAAAAAACGCAAATAAATCATTTATGAGCAGCGAGGCAAATCTTAGTCGAACCGTCAGCCGCCCACACACATTTCTCTTAGTTCCACACACAAATCCAAACATTTGTTTAGCGGATGGCTCTCGATGCCTTCGAATAATCTTCTGACCCGATTTTAAATGTAGTTTTTGGCCTAGTTCAAATATTTGTACAATATGTATGTAGCAATGAGTAATGGAACGCGAATTGACAAGCGAAACGGCATTTTTAAGTTCTGTAATTCATTCAGTTTATTTGAAATTAAAAACTTTTCTAAAGACGGCCGCACAAAAATGCGTTGAAAGAATAATTAATCAAGAGAGGCAAAGATCAAAGTGCAGACCCAAAATTAATGTCCAAATCTATCTCGTAGATAATTTCTCAAAGATCTGAGGGATGGATCTCTGTACTTAATGTAAACATTTGTATGACGTTGATAGAAACACACAGGAGATTATAAATCAAAAGTTGCACAAAATATTAATATTATTTTTCAGATTCCTAAGAAATTTTCTTCTGAGATCAGTGATCATTTGGCGCCATCTAACGACTTAATCCCGGAAAAGCTTTTTCGAAATAAACACAAATTTTCAGCTTTTTCGAACTGAATGCCTGATTTTTCCCGTAGAGAGCGCCACTAATAAAGCTTTTCACGATCGGGAAAATTCGGAAAATTAAATAAGAAATCACATACTTTATTTTTCAATAAAACCTTTCATAGTTGTTCGTTTTCATATTATTTTATTTGACTTTCGACAAAAACACAAGTAATACTATATTCCTTTGTTGTATGCATGTAAAATAGGGGACTTTGAACCGAGAAAAAACAATGGGGACAAAATGAGTGACATAGTAAATACATACATACACACAAGAAGGCGAAACTTTGGCATTGAACAAATCATAAAATAAATAATAATAATTATAGCAACGGGCTTAGTATCTAAATCCACGGTTTGTGCTCGAAACATTCAAATTTCCGCTGGTGCTGGCCGCTCCGAGCCGATTCATGGCGGTGCAGGCATAGCTTCCGTTGTCATCTGTCGGAATTCGAGACCATTTCATTCCATTCGGTTTCCAAGGGATGCCAAAGGATGAATCCAGGAGGAAATACAGAGAGAGTAAGAGAGAGAGAGAGAAGGGTAAGAGAGGAAGGTAAAACGATTAATGAGCTAGCCTAGTTGATTTGATTATACACAGAACAAAATTTAAAAGCTTGCAAATTTTGTTCAGTTAATTAATTTAAAAGTTAATTTTTCTGGTCTCTTTTATACTGTTAGCCAGAAATAAAATAAAGAAAGACACGTTTTCTTTAAAGGGTTTTTTGATCATAACTTGGGCTAAACTCAACCGATTTCAGTCTGGTTTGGTTTTTTCTTCTTAGTTTTTGTGGGAGAACTTTTCTGCATTCAAAACTAGATTTCTAAATTTTAGCCAATTTTTTTTATAATTTTGATGATGTAACCACTTGAATTTTTTTGGCTTCAAAATCACCAACACCTTGAAAGGTTTTTTGATCATAACTTGGGCTAAACTCAACCGATTTCAGTCTGGCTTGGTTTTTTCTTCTTAGTTTTCATGGGAGAACTTTTCTGCATTAAAAAATCGATTTCCAATTTTTTGCCGATTTTTTTTTAAATTTGTATGATGTAACCCCTTTAATTTTTTTTTGGCTTAAAACTCACCTTAAAGGGTTTTTTGATCATAACTTGGGCAAAACTCAACCGATTTCAGTCTGGTTTAGTTTTTTCTTCTTAGTTTTTATGAGAGAACTTTTCTGCATTCAAAACTCAATTTCCAATTTTTGGTAAACTTTTTTATAATTTTGATGATGTTACCCCTTGAATTTTTTTTGGCTTAAAAATCACCAACACCTTAAAGGGTTTTTTGATCATAACTTGGGCTAAACTCAACCGATTTCAGTCTGGTTTGGTTTTTTCTTCTTAGTTTTTATGAGAGAACTTTTCTGCATTCAAAACTCGATTTCCAATTTTTGGTAAATTTTTTTATAATTTTTACCCCTTGAATTTTTTTTTGGCTTAAAAGACACCAACACCTTAAAGGGTTTTTTGATCATAACTTGGGCTAAACTCAACCGATTTCAGTCTGGTTTGGTTTTTTCTTCTTAGTTTTTGTGGGAGAACTTTTCTGCATTCAAAACTCGATTTCTAAAATTTGGCCAATTTTTTTTATAATTTTGATGATGTACCCCTTGAATTTTTGTTGGCTTAAAAATCACCAAAAACCTAACGGGTTTTTTGATCATAACTTGGGCTAAACTCAACCGATTTCAGT
>VNJV01012861.1:0-28427 GCA_008042635.1 Drosophila nikananu
GCTAAATCAGATAATAAGCAAGGGAGTTATGGTACAATAAGCTTTCTGTGTATGTTGAAACTCTGCAACATCTACATTTGTGTTGTTCAACATTTACCTAGCTAAATTTGGCTTTATTTTGATGTTATTTGTTTAATTTAAGTACCGGTATTTCAAAGTCGGTAACATATTCCTGTAGCTTACCTACTGTCCAGTTCGGAGTAGTAAGGCAATGGCTGCAAGTTTAAGCCTATAACAAACTTTTTATTCAACTTTTCCACGTCCCTGGAGCACCTAAGGAAGTCGTTGTAGGGTACGAACAATCTGCTAGTGCAGCAATCCTTCAAGTTGAGCCTGAGTAACAGCGAATTCCTCTAATTAACTATATTCTAATGGACTGATTGCCATTAATGAAGCCTTAACCTATTACAAGCTTTAATTGCAATTAATTTTGCCGCTGGGTAAATACTTCTTTCCACTGAGTGATTCATTGATTAATTATTTTATTTTGAGACAATGTCGGTGGAAGTAGCCTAATCGTTGAAATAAAACTGCTGCCTCAGCGTTATCAGCCTAAGTCTTTTAAAAGGGACCTGAAGGGGTTAACATTTTACTACACCGGCCGTTAATAGATCGCCGAACAGGTGTGTCCGGCCAGGTGTCGGCTGCTGATAAGCATGCTCTTACAGTATCGCAGCTGATATTGTGTTGGGTGATCGGCGGCCGATGCGATAGGCCAACAAAGTGGATAATCACTGTAGCCCTGGCAACCGATTGAGATTCGCCATTCGGTTGACAAAGTGAAACTCCGCATCGCGATAACCGAAATGGGGATTATCTGGAAAAACCACCGTCCGGCACTCCACTTGCCACCGGTTAATCATCGGTGTACGGGTGTGTTTTTACGGCCCACTGACCAGCAGATAAGATTAACCGGAATCGAATACTCCAAATAGTCCGATCCGCGCTCAGCATGGCCAGTTAGTTGCCTTTGCCAGTTGTTCGGGACACCTTCTCAGTTCGCGACAATGTCCAACTTCCAGTGGATTTTCGTCCTCGGGGTCCTGTGCTGCGCGGTTCTCAGTCCTCAAGGTAAGGACAGAGACAGGGAAAAGCCGAAGAGCGAAAAAGTGAAAAGGCCGCACAACGCCAGAGTCGTGGCCAAATCATGTGGCTGAATGGCATTCAGAAATGTTGCAGGCAATTTCCGGTAATTGAATTAAAGCCGCGATTAATTTGGTGTGAGGCCATCGAAAGGGCAGGCGAAATTGGTTGACAAATATCGTGGGCGGACGGCAGTCATAACATTAAAGAACAGTCGTAGTAATTAATGCAAACGCAATCAAGGTCAAGTACTTTGCCCTATTGACCCCACCACCACCAGGCAGCACCCACAACGGCCCACCGTTCACCGTCCAGTTCCCAAGGTCCTTTGCGGTTTGAGAAATTGTTTTGCCGGCCACGGAAAATGGAAATTAAAGTGGCAAAGCGTCCAGCGAATTCCAGTACTCCTTCTCTGCGCTATTGTTATAGTTATTCGCCCCTTTTTTTGTTGCTTTGTTTTGTTGTTGTTTTTTTTTTTTTGGCTCTGCGTTGATACTCTTGCATGGAAAATTTTTTTGTAGTTTTTTACGTTTGCCGCAACCTCATCCGGAAGTCGTTGGCGTATACGTAATAAATTGCGGCCCCGACACGTTGCGTGTCAGGCGAAGCTTTGCCGACGAGACGCGGGGAACTCGGTTACAGCTCTCGGGGTTTTTCTATAAATTTAACAATCAGCTGGATAGGTGGATAAGTGGGCGTGGCACCGCCAAGATTGACGAGGCTGCTGAATCAAGTGGGAATTGATTGGGTTTTTTGATTGATTCAATTCTTTCAGCCTTAAAGATACATATAAGGAATTTGGCAGAGAGACTTTCTATTTACTTCGAGAAATGTAAATATTTTATAATTTCTGAGCTATGGAATTTTTCTCTTGGAAACATATTCCTAAATTTAAATTTACATTGGAATTGTTTCACTGTTATTGTTATAACTGCATGTTTTAAATATCAAATTGTGTTTAAAAGTATTGTGTTTAAAATTAAAGGACACAATTTGAAGATATTTATCAAATAAAATATAGATCCCAAAGAGGCGTTTTACAATCCCTGGACAAATATTGTTTAATATATTGAAGTGCCTTATTTGTTAGCGAATATATTTAAAACATTATTAAAGGTAAATGGTTGTTTGAGGCGATGCTAGTTTCCACTAAGTTTATAGATTCTTCTTTTGAGCTCTCCGACATATCAAACCGAATATCGATTATGGTCTTCGCATAGTAATGATATTTTCCACCAACTTTATTCTAATTTATTATCAGCATGGCTTTAATTATACCAAAAATAGATTACTTTACAAAAAAAATAAATTGATTCTTAAAATACAATATACTGTAAACAAGGGGGCTTGCAGCTTAGACGCATAGGTGGCTAAAATTGTGCAAGTCAGTTGAAAAGTTGAGAACTCTTTTTCCGAGGATGGGAACTTGATTGGGCCCTGAATAATTGAGTGGACCGGAATGGGCCCGAAAGCGGGCCCGAAACTGGGTCGTCTGGCAACAGGCATGAGGCGTACATATTTAAATGGGCAACTTCGGGACTTACTTACATTGTTAGCACCAGTTTCCGCCGTTTCTTGACCCGACCAACCGACCATTGAACATTGCAGGAGACGGCGGCGTGTCGGCCGTATTTTGGCCATGTGAAAGCGAGGCGGACTGCACAGCTGACGGCTCGAGCTGCGACTTGGCCAGCGGGCAGTGCGAATGCTCCACATTCGACGCGGTGCTCGCGGAGAACTTCACGCAATGCCTGGCGACGGCGCTCGTTGGTGACCGGTGCGACGACAGCGTCCAGTGCAATCTTATGCCAACGGGGGCCAGTTGTAAAGCCGGGGTCTGCGATTGCGCCGATGGCCAAACCTATCTGCGTGGCAAGTGCCGCCCACTGAACGGACTCGGCGAGTCCTGCGACACGGTGAGTCCTGCTGAGCCCCAGACTTTCCCCGAACTATTCCCAATTGAGCTGCCTTGCAGGACTTGGACTGCTACTTTGGCTACGATCGATCATCTGTGAGCTGTCAGCAAAACGTGTGCCGCTGTGCAAATGGCTATTATAATAGATATGGAAACATATGTCGTCGCAAATCAATGGGTGAGTACGGTCCGGAATGGTTAGGATCAAGCGTAGCCACTGACCACGAAAATGTGTATTCCATTTGCAGAAGAAAACGATGCCTGCGTCGTCAATGAGGACTGTGATGCTCTGGGCGCCGGTGCCGAGTGCGTTGGCTTAGTATGCACCTATGTGGACGAGATTACGACTACTCCCGGCACCGGCCCTGGCGGCGAGGACACCACCGAGGAACCGGGCGAGGACACTACCGAGGAACCGGGCGAGGACGGAGACTCAACCACAGCGGAGGCAATCACCGAGACACCGGAACCGGAGGCGACGACGACCGCCTTCAGGAGCCGGCGGCAGCTAACCAAGGCCTTTGTGCACGCTCCCCCGCCCACGCACCACGATGTTGCTGCCCAGGTGTCCTTCGCGGCGCTCACCAATGGCCCCGACACCGAGCCCCTCATCTCGCCGCGCTCCCACGAGATCGCCGTGCAGACGAGCATCGAGAAGTACGAGATGCGCGATCTGCGCAGCGTGAGGAATGTGGCCACCGCCACCGCATCCACCAGCACCAGCAGCCGGCGCACCTCCAGTCGCAACCAGAGCCACAGCCAAAGCCACAGCCTGAGCCACAACCAAAGGCGCCGCCGCCTGCCCGCCCTCTTCCGCTTCGATGACGAGGACATCAAGACCTACTCCACGCTGGGATCCAGTCGCGACGATGACGACGCCGATGAGAAGAAGTGTGAGTAGTCCCAGGGGATGTGCTTAACCAGGGAAGAATATTAAAGAATATTGAAGTTTATTGCTATCTTTTTTCCGTTTTCAGATGGCAGCAGCTGCACGGACAATGGCAAGACCTGTTCGGGCCTGCCGCACTCAATCTGCTCCAAGAACATCTGCCTGTGTCGCCAAGGCTACTACGCCCGCAATGGAAAGTGTTTTGCAGGTAAGTGATACTGAGATCTCTCCATTTGGTCTGTGTGCTTATTCCCACTTGTCCGCAGAGCTGGGAGAGATTGCCGAGAGCACGGACGAGTGCGAGTACGAGTTCGATGAGCTGTCCAAGACTTGCGTTTGCCAAAAGAACTACTTCTACGAGCGGGATCTGCGCAACTGCCGGAAACGTAAGTGGTTAGACAGACTCACCACGACAGACGTTAACAGCTTTCTGCTTCTCTTCCCATTGACAGCCATCCAGTACCACCTGTCGTGCACCTCGAACAGCCAATGCAGCCCCTTCGGTGCCTCCTACTGCCACCCGGAGATCCCGAGGCGCTGCACCTGCGAGGAGTACGCCCTGTACGATGCCATCAAGCAGCTGTGCGAGTACAAGCATGGTCTGGGCGCCGAGTGTGACTCCAGCGATGCCTGCCCCGTCGATCATTCCGTCTGCTCCAATCGCCTGTGCGTCTGCGCGGACCACTACTTCGAGAAGGACGAGACCTGTGTGCGGGGCATTGGAGCCGACTGCTCGGCGGAGGAGGATTGCATAGCCGAGAACACAACCTGCGCAGCCAAGGACAATGAGGCGGAGGCGGATGAGGAAGAGCAGTCGCGTACGTGCCAGTGCCGAAAGGGTTATGTTCACTTCAAGGATCAGTGCCTCAAGGAAGGTGGGTAGTCATATCATAAGTACATCTTCACAGCTGATTTTTCACATCGTTTGGCTTACATCCTTCCAGCTGAGGAGCTGGACGACGAGTGTGTGGAGGATGAGCAGTGCAAGCCACTCCTGGCCAGCTGCAACTCGGACGGCAAGTGCGGATGCACCAATGAGCAGCACGAAAAGAACGGCATCTGCGAGACGAAGCGAGGTAAGGCAACCAATAATACCTTGATAATACCCCATTATATCATTGCTTTGCCCCACAGAGCTGGGCGAATCCTGCACCAAGGCCACGGAGTGCTACATCGAAAAGGATCCCGAGAACGTGGAGTGCCGCAACTCAGTCTGCCAGTGCAAGATCGGCTACCAGACCAGCTCCAATCAGAAGCAGTGCATGATGCCCAGCAAGAAGAGTAAGTTCTTAGACTAAACTTAACCTTCTTCTTCTTAACCTAATATATATTTAATCCTTGAACAGATTCTTCCGGTAGGCCCAGTGCTCTCAAAATCATCACCTTCATGCTGATCGGCTCCGCTTTCCTGATCACCAGTGCGGCCATTAAGCAGGCCTACTACTAACCACTAGAAACCTTTGCTAGTATTGTGAAGACGGGCGAGTAGGAAAGGGGTCACAGCCTCGACTGGAACGACTGGATGTGGCCAGTATTAGCCAAGTTAGCGGCATGGACCTGCGTCCATGTGCAACGTGAATAGAAATCAATTAGTCCATAAGCTGATATTTAAGATTCGAAGCAATAATTGGAGCTTCTGGTTGGACTCCCGCTTAACTAATACGGCTAAAAGTAATGACAAATTAGCTGTAAGTTTCAAGTTAAACTGCTTGTTGATTAGGCTAAGCAAGAAACAGTTTTTAACGAAAAGTGTAATATATATATATACATACATCATAATAAACTAAGGCCAACGAACAGTTGTATCAAATCGATAAACACTTGTTTACATTCATCTTCAGTAGTTTGTTCAAGGATTAAAAGTGACAAAACTATTTAAAAACCAAGCAGGCTTTGATCTACATTTCTTGGGGAAAACCCTTTTAATTGTCTGATTTCTTTGGGCAAAAGAAGTTTAAAATTTCATTCTTATAAACACTTGTGCGCGTAAAAAATGTATCCTTTTGGTAATAGCCAGAGCCACAGCGAAGAGTCCGTTTACACACTGAAATTAACGGAAGCCGGAAAGAGATTGTGTCGGCCAAAGGTGAGAATATAACCAAAAATCAGAAACCAAGTAGATAGATCTTAAGAAAAATTCACTTTCGCAAAATTAAAAACATCTATGGAGAGATTTCATCTTGTACAACTTTTTCTGATTACCTCTTATACCCACAGACCAAAAGAACCAGCAAGTCGAGTATAACTAACTTCTGCCAAAGACGAAAACTCCAGAAACCCAAGCCTCCATGCCCGAGGCCCAGAAACCCAAAATCCAAAGTAGATTCTTATTGTGACAGACGTAGATGCAAGGCCCAGCGAAAGGGTGCCTGTAAACAAACAAGATCAGTGGGCTACAAATCTCCCCGATTGCGACAAAATCCTTGCAATAGAAAAAAGGTAAGGGACAACATTTTTACAGGCATGAAAATTATTTATTAATAACTGAGAATGATCCCATTAGTCTAAAAACTGATTTTAAACTAAAATTAAGTCTTTCAATGATATTTCAATGTTGCCACAAGCAGTAGACCACTGAGCTAGAATTTATTAAAATTGTATTAATGGTTGGCAATATAATACCTATAGTTTAGGTTATATGTAAATAAAATTATTGCCAGATTTATTTTAGCAAATTTTTGGCCACATTTTCAAAGATTCTAGGTTGACAATTTCTGTAAATACATATTTCATGCCTTCAGATAAGAACAAAATTAGTAATCATATAACTTTCTTAATTATATTTTATTATACCCTTGCAGGGTTTTATAATTTTAATCAGAAAACTGTAAATGTAGCTTAATACGTAAACGTTAAAACCGAATTTGGTGAATTCATAATGATCCAATTGTAAGCTGCAAGGGTATACAAACTTCGGCTTGCCGAAGTTAGCCTCCTTTCTTGTTTTCCTTTCACTTGTACTCGTATCTAAGATTTAAAATTTTTATACCCTTGCAAGGTATTATAATTTTAGTCAGAAGTTTGCAACGCAGTGAAGGAGACATCTCTGACCCTATAAAGTATATATATTCTTGATCAGCATCAACAGCCGAGTCGATCTAGCCATGTCTGTCAGTCCGTTTCTACCGAAACTAGTCCCTCAGTTTTAAAGCTATCTGGATGAAACTTTGCAGATATGCTCCTATATGCTCTCACTGCTATATATGTCGGAACGAGCCGGGTCGGCCGACTATATCATATAGCTATATAGGAAAGATCGGTAAATTTTAATGAAAAAAATTATAACTTAGCCAATTTTTACAATATTTAAATAAAGTTTGAGATATGGCCTATTTGTATTATTCTTGAATTTCGGTTTTAATTTGATCAAAATCGGACAACTATATCATATAGCTGTCATAGGACCGATCAGAAAATTTTGATGAAAAAATCTAACTAAGCCAATTTTTCACATATTTTCATAAAATTTGAGACATAGACATGTTGTATTATTCCAGAATTTCGGTTTTAATTTTATTCAAATCCGAACACTATATCATATAGCAGCCATAGGAATATATATATAAATTTATTAAATTCGTTCGCAACATTTTTCGCTCCTAACATTTCTCGTTCGCAACATTTTTCTTTCGCAACATTTACCTTATGTCAGTTCCCGAGAAAACGAAAAAGTCTGAAGATTTTTCTTCTTCTTCTTACTTACTGCAAGGGTATTTAAACTTCGGCATGCCGAAGTTAGCTTCCTTTCTTGTTTTAAATAATAAAGTTTGGCAAACAATACTTGCGTTCAAATGCATGGTTATACTTATATTAATTTATGATCTATAAACAAGTGCCAATCTTCCAGTCGCTATTCGTATGGCTTTAGTTGGCTAATCAGAGTTTTGTGCTCGATAATCATTAGCTATATAGGCGACATCGGGGGATTTTTGCCAGCCGAAATTTAATTAGAGTTTGCCCACCTTTATCTTCGTCGATTGTTTGCTTATATTTTTTGGTTTACACTTTAAATGAGTTATCAGTAGATTAAAGACATCTGCTGTGTATAATATATCGAAATGCGTACACTAAAAAAAATAAACAGCTTAGAACAAGTAAGAAAGCTAAAGTTCCTGTTTACACCAAATAATAACCTAATGGACACGGCTAAATCATGGGTATGGAATCTTAAATACATCTTACATACAGTGGTGCTCATAGACTTAAGCCACAAGACTTCAATCAATTATTTAAGCGAAATAAGCAGAAAGGTCGTCCCATATTAAAGTAAATTTATTAAAAGTATAAGGATTATTAGGCAAATGTTAACTTTTTCAACAATTTTTTCCAGGTGGCTTAAGTATGTGAGCAGGAAATTTTTGAGATGGTATCAGTTTTTTTTAAGTTCTTCGTTGAATAAATATTTTTATAACTTGGTTATTCTTCTATTTGAACACTGATATATAGAGCTACTGTGAGACAAAAAATTGGAGCTGTGAAATAAAAACTTTTCTTATATTTCGCTTAAATACTTGATTCAAGTCTTGTGGCTTAAGTCTATGAGCACCACTGTAGCTGAAGGCACATGAAGACCATAAATCAAACATGACTGAATGTTCTGAGAAACATCCATTGGTGTTGCCTGTGCATCGATAATTCACAGGCTCAGAATAAACAGCAACATTCTTTATAAATACCTCAAAATGATCATAGTTGCATATTAAATGCTTTGAAACTAAAATAAACTCTTCAAAGGTCATAGGATCCTAGTCGCCTTGAAAATACTGTCTCAAGCCTTTGTTCGTATCATAATACCACTGGCTCTCATTCAAATCGGAGCTATCAAAGGCAGTGTTTCTCGGAGAAATTCGAATGAATATCTGAGTCAAGTCGGTATTTTTTTTTTGAGACAACTAATCAATTTAATTTCGGATAAATTTTAAGTCTCAAAATGTCGCACATTTCGCCGGCCCAAGCCCGGGACTCCATAGTTCTGTCCATGTAAGTTTTAGCTATCCAGCTCGTAATTGGTGTTAGTGTTGAATATTTTGTTCTTGGCCCGGATTCAGCACCAAATCCGCCGAGTCGGACAGCACCAAGATCGCCCTGTGCACCTCCCTGGAATTGGCCACCTGTCGCGCCGAGAACCGTGAGCTAAAGGAGAAACTGACAGAATGCGAGGCCACGATCCATAGACTGAAGCAGCTGGTTGCCAGAATTGCTGAGAAGCAGGTCGCGATTCTTGCCGAATTGGTGGAACTGCGCAAGAATTGTCGCACCGTTCCGAATACAACGGCCGAGATACGCACATTGGACATATCGACATCGACCGTTGATGATGGCATGCTGGAGTGGGATGGCTACATTCCAACCTGGGATTCGTTCCAGTTGTCGGGGGATGCGTCTCCACTGGCCAGTTCCGCATCGACCACATCCGAGCTCGAGGAGGACGATGGAGATGATGATGAAGACTATGAAGATTCTCAAAATATGTCGCAGAATTCACAGCAGTTCATGGAAGACCACTGGGATGAGGAGAGCGACAACTAAGTCCACGCGCAGTTTTACACACAAGTACTTGTTCGTCGTCCCAATACAAATACAGTGTTTATAGAAGCAGCAACTATTAATGTCGTTTTTAGTTCATTTCAAGGGATTTCCTAAAAGGCGAAAGTATTTTAATGAATACCTTTATGGGCTTAGAAATAAGAATGTGTCTTTAAATCTACAATCTTGCTTAGTCTTAATGTCAAACCACCCGACTAATTGCCAGGCTGAGTTCAGTGGCGATCCTGCAGCTGCACCCAAAAGTCTGGCGGTGAGATAATCAGCCCGTTGAGGTTCTGGGACAGATCGGGCAGTTGGTCGCCTGGTGCCAGCACAAAGTCAAAGTGCTGGCACATGGTCGCCGTCATCAGAAAGAGCATGTTCCGCGCAAAGGTCTCGCCGGCGCAGAGCCGCTTTCCAGCTCCGAAGGGCAGCGAGACATCCAGCTTCAGGCTAAGCTTGCCCTCCGCGTCGAGGAACCGCTCCGGCCGGAATTGCTCTGGGTCCGACCAGACGCGGGGATCCGAATGGAATGCATAAAGACTGGGCACGACGATGGTGTCCTAAAAAAAGATTTCGAAGTGAAATTAGAGGTTAAATCTATAAAGCAAAGATCTCACCTTGGGAATCCGGTAGCCCAGAAGCTCGGTGTCCTCCATCGCCTTGTGCGGCACATCGGAGGGCACCAGCGTCTCGATGCGCAGACCCTCGCGAACGGTGGCCTCCGTGAAGGGCAGGCTCTTTCGATCCTCCAGAGTGGGCAGTCGTCCGCAGCCCACCACCTCGTCAATCTCGCGCTGCATCCGCTGCAGCACCGCCGGATACAACATGAGATACTGGACGAGCAGCGACAGCTGCACTCCGATGGCGGTGAAAGCGGGGAAGGAGAAGTCCACTAGGCCCATGATGAACTGCTCCCGATTGAAGCCATAGCCCTGCGAGCGGCGCATCTCGGCGATATACACGTCCATGAAGTGGCGCTCCACACCTTCCTCGTAGGTCTCCAGGGCTCGATCCACTAAGTCGGCAAAGAACTTGTGCACAAACACATTGGACTCATTGAGCACCCTGTAGCCACTCCACTCGGGCCAGATGTGCCGGATCCAGGGCATGATGCTTATCATCCGGCCGTAGTCGTCCGCGTTGCGTTGAAACTGCATGCCCACCTGGCAGAGCTCCACTAAGCGTGCCATCTCCTCCCGCCTCTGGCGTTCATTGTACACGATATGGAAGTGGCAGTTCGCCGAGAAGGGGTTGAAGAGCAGGGGCAGAAGCACCCGATAACCTCCGGGCTTGACCATGTGGAGCTCGTGCTTATGCTTTGGCCCATTGCGTATTAGGTCCAGCATGTCGGTCAGCTGCTCCTGGATGACCAGCTCCAGTTGCTCGAAGCGTCGCCCAAATCCAAAATCGCGAAGGTAGCGCAGGATAAAGCGGCGCTGCTCCTTCCACAGGGGTCCTTCCTGGAAGAAGATGCCTAAGTGGAAATATGGGTTGGGGGATTTTAAAGTAAATCGTAAATCGTAAACCCTTATCTTATACCAAACATCAATTATTTTCAGACAAATAAAAGCGAAACCTATGACACAATTCTTATCTGTAGACTTAATATTTATACTCTTATACTCTCTGTAGCAGTTGCTTTGCTTTGTTTTTAGTGGATTACATATTATTTACTAAATACCATGGTGCCTATTACGCAGAAAAATAAACATTTAAGGGTAGTATTTGAATTTATATAATTGGTTAGCAGCTTTAAATAAGAATAAATTAATGGATTAGAGATGGATAAATAAAAACTGTATTTTAATTAAAATAAACTCTAACTTGTGGAACCGATTAATATACAAATTAATGTATAAATTATATAAAATACTGCTGACAGGGTACTATAATTCCAAACGGTTAGTTTTCATTGAGGAAGAGGTGTTTTTTCTTCTAAAACATCAATTTATCAATACATATTAGATGTTGGGAAACACTTCCTATCTTCGAGTATCCTATACTTTAAGTACTTTTATTTTTGGCACCCAAGAACACCTTATCGAAAGCACCGCGCTTGAAACCGATTCAAGTGTTTAAATACTCTTTAGTCGCAGTAGCCTAAATGAAAGTGTGCCCTGTTGTCTTATCAAGTGATAACGAGTGTTTTGTACGCCACAATTAATTTGCGATTGACCCCAATATGAGCCCCAAAGCCATTTACATATAAGTGGGCAGGCCCCCTGATCTCACCTCGTATGTCGTCGCCGGGATCACGCATGGCGGCCACAAAGATTCCCGGGCGTCCGTCAAACGCCTTGTTATTGAGGACCTCGCGCACTCCCTCGGCACTGTGGACAACGGCCACCTGGAAGGATCCAACGTGCAGCCCGATTATATCGGACTTGTACCACCGACTGAGGGTAAGAGCCGCCTTGTGTAGGTACTTGAAGTTGATCATCAGCATGAAGAGGTAGCTACCGAAGAGCGGAATCCGCGGCGGACCTGTGAATAATCCAATTAGGTCCAGCAGATCCTCGAGGGGTGACGAGTTGATGACGAACCCGGTGGAAAGCCGGAGGGTCGATACCAGGCATAGCGATATGCCAGGCACAGAAACGCAGCAGTGCAGAGCGCCAGGAGAAGTTCCGTGATCATTTTGGGATCCGACCGCCTACTGATTGCTCCTCCGCCGTGCAGCTGCGTTTTTGTAGCGGTCTCTGTGCGACGATAAGTCACTCACACTTTCGCCGGACAATAGCAATTAAACAACGCCAATCTATATGGATCGGTGTTTATACTTAAAACGCATCGGTTAGCCTGTCGGCCGATCGGTCGGTCGGAAAGTCCACTAACATTGTCTCGCTGTTCGTCTTTTTTTTAGATTTCATTGACAGTCGCGGGCAAAACCTGAAATCATAACATTTTTCTCGTTTTAAAGGTATTTGTATTTCTTTGTTTTAGATTGTTTTAATAAAATTATTTCAGAATTATTAATTTTTTTTAAGATAAAAATTCTATTAATATTACCTGGTTTTTAAACATACCAGTTCTCGTTGTGCAAGTGTTATTATATTTGTATCATTTACAAATCGATCAATCAACTTCAATCTATACTTGTAAAAAATTTACAATTTAAAATGTTGCAAAAAATATTCTAAAAATAGTTTGCATTTATTAAAATTTCTATTTATTTTAATTTTATTTCGAAACAGCTAGTTAATTACTAAATTATGTGTCATATATCTGAAAACTCGTTTTATTACCTATAAATAGCTAAAGTCAAAATCGGCGACAGCTCCTAATTTTACATAACCGGAGTTTTTGGAGATATCTCCGCTAATCTTTGAAGAATACGTAAAAAACAATGGATCGAAAATGTTGAAAGTTTATCTAAGAAAGATTGTTAAACCGAGTTAAAAGGCTTGGGAAATATTAACCTGTGACTCATTATTATTATTATAATAGGTATTTAATATTAAAAATGATAATTTTTTAATAATTAAGCATAAAAAAAATAAATATAAACTGTGCAAGACTTAAATGAATTGTTTCCATTTTTCTACAGAGGCATTGCCCTTACTTTTATTTTCTTCATTTCATTCATTTACTTATCAAAACATATGTGTCAATTAAATATTATTATCTGTAATTAAGTTTACTGCAACACGCTTTAAATGCTTGCTTAAGTCGATTAATTGAAATTGTTCCCCGTATTACAGTGCTTTATTATTCTGACCTTAACTATTTAAATTTGAAGTGCACTTCCGATGCGGGATGGGCAAAAGTCCAGGCCGGAAGTTAGGCTTTATTTGGTGGCGAGGTAAGATCGATCTCTATTATGGGAATGCACTTGGCAACGTCCTTGCGCGGTGTGGTGGATGACCTCCACTCTGTAGAGAAATCCGCTGCCAACGAGACGAGCTGTCGCCACTTTTCAATGTCAACATTTGCATTCTGAAGCTCCTGGAACAGGGACTCGAAACCCTCGGCATCCATTGCCGCAAGATCGAATGGTATCCACTGATCGCCTACAGTGTCCCTGCGTGCAACGACACCTTTCACACGTGCCGGCAAAGCTTCTTGGTTTATATATGTTCCCGTTGTCTCTTTCAGCGTGTGAATGCTATTAAAAATATAAACAAAGGAGAATGTGTGACGTTAATTATGTCATATATAGAACAAAAGTAATGGGAAATATATCATCATAATTGAGGCTTTTGCTAATTATTGTTCACATTTGCAAAGCTGTTATTTTGAAACAGATTACTATAGGTTTGGTTTTACGATCTTTATGAAATTTTACGGTTTATGTAGGTGGTTACAAAAACAACGATGATACTATGTCAAATTCGTTGCGTTTAGAGATATACATATATACAAATGATTTAGTTTCAGAGTTCATATATGAGAGACACCAGCCTCCACTTCTGGGTGCCTAAAAAGTCCATAGATGCTAACCATTCCATGAGTTCGTTGCTGATCTGCTTTTTCTGAGACCTTTGCTGCTTCAGCGTTTCGCGCGAGGCCACATTCCGGTGCCTGGTGTCCTCCAGTTCCTCGGCCAGCTGCTTTTCGAATAAGATTCGCTCCTCCAGCTCGTGGAGGCGCTGCTGGAATACCTTCTGCACCTTGCAGTCCCGCTGCTGGGCCGTGTACGCCTCCTTGGCCGCCACTAAAGTAGTTAATTAATTAATTGAGTGCATGCAGCACACCATTTAAAAGGCATAAACTTACTGAAGTTGTCGTGGAATCTGGAGACTTTCTTGGCCAGACGCGCCTCCCGGAGCTCAATTGTGTTCTGCTTGTCGTACATACTCTTTAATCGGTTTTGATAGTTAATATCCTTTTTGGCCATGGTTCAGCTTAGTTTCTTTAATTGTTCGGATTTAATTTAAAAATTCGCCGCGTCTGTTTGGCATTATTTCCAGATAGTGATGGCACTTTTCAGCTAAACGGTGCTGCCACACCGTGCGGAATCGTTGATGCGTTCTAGGTGTCGATAGTTGTAGTGCTCCCAGGTCCTTCTCTAGGAGCCAGCTAGAACAATTTTGCATAGTCAAATCAGCTGCTGTCGAATATTTCAGAAACATCGCATCGATGATATTTATTTTATTCAAAAAAATAATAATAACTCATAATAACTTTTTCAAACATTTTTTTAGAGACTTTAGCTATGAAAATAAGTCTGGCAACACGACGGTCATCAGTTACCTTCTTTTCGGCCGTCGGCGTCCGGCGTTGCCAGACTTTTCGGTCGATATTTGGGAAAACAAAAAATAGTGATATAAATATATCATCCTTAGAAAATATCGATATATTGAAATTTTGATATTTTATCAACAACAAATCAGCAAAGAAAGAAACGCATTTACTGCAGAAATTTAAGAAGTTCTGATAAAAATCGCTTTATGCGCTTGTTGTTCGGCGCACCAACATTACGGAACCTTCTCCCTCGCACCTACAGCAGTCGCCGAATCGGGAAGGTGAGACATGCAAAAAAATGTGCAAATTTGCGAATTTATTTTTTTCTGTATTTTGCAAATGAACAGAAAAATAAGATAAAAATCTAAAAATAGAGCCATTTGCATAATTCCTTACATTAAAGCTATATATCGTCTCGTTTGATTCATAAAATGCCTGCAATCTACGAAAATAGATAGAATATCTCCCCCTTCTCCCCCGCGAATCGGTCAACGACCCACTTGTTGTTCTTGTTCCACGAAATTCAAGGTCATGCCGGCGCGGCGTTCATTTATCGCTCCAAATTGTTGCCATTTTGTTGCTCCAATATAACGGTAACGGCATACAATAACCAGCTTTGATTTTCCATGTTCTAAATGAATTTATTGGAAGCACAGGAGTCATGTTGTAAAAAAAATAAAGCAAATGAATGAACCTGTTCACCAAGTGGAAACAGTCTTTAAATAATTGATATTTATCTGTTAGTTATGATGGTTTTTTTTATTAGTTTTAACAGCCTGAAAAAGCCCATAGCCCAATTTTCGAATGCACAGTTTAAGACTTAACCCTAAAACCTTAGAACTTAACCTTAAATTAAAGGAAAATAGTGGCATCGAGTTATCTGAAACCTTTCACTATAAGAAGTAATAAGGCCGAAATACCTAAAAACAAAGATAATCCATCTTTCTTTCTTTGTTTTCAATCATTGTTCTAAAGTCAAACCTAAATGATTAATTTTCTTTGATTAAGAAAACAAACTTCTGCTTTTTAAATAAACATGTAATCATTATTTGTGTTATTAACACTCAAATTGTATTGTGTACCCTATTATAATAGAGCGTACAGTTTACAAATAAATAAATATTTCTGTATGTACCACACCCAAACATTTCATTATCGCTACGCTTTCTGCTCTCGTGATTTATGGAATGAGTGAGTGCATCAATTGTAGTGCAAAGTCGTCGACTGATAAGCAAGTGGGCCACAACACATGGCAGGGTAAACCCGAGATTAGCATTGATAAGATATAATACTGTAGGTATAGTGGCTTGACGCTAAGATTTGGCTTAACTTGGAATTCCACACTAGATCTTTGCTCATTCGACTCTGACTTCTCTTCCAGATGGCCACGGATCTGAAATTTAACGCCTCGCTGGGCTGCACAGATCCCCAGGCGCACCCCGTGCTGATCATTGGCCAGCTGCGCCACCTTAATCTGTTGAAATTCAATGACTTAGCCAGCAAGTTCAACCAACGCGTCACCGAGGAAACATTCTTGAATGCCGTCGCCAGCCTTCATCCGGCGCCCACAGATAAGGTTTCGCTTTACCTGGACTTGGCCACCGTGGCTGCTCTGCCGTTGAAGGCGTCCCGGCACAATACAGATTCCCGGGCTCACGCTGTAACCCGGCTAGTGAAGAATCACGTGCTGAATGTTTCCGAGGAAAGCGTAGTCCTTGTTTGCGAACGAGAGAATCTGTTCGCCAGCGCTTGTGCAGTCGTTCGTGCCTTTCCCCTGTACTCTCGCAAGACTGGTAATGGACAGACAACTGGCGGCGGGGATGGAAGCAAGGATACCGGCAGGAATGTCGTGAACGTTGAGTTTATCCTGATCAACAAAGAAGGTTGCGTGGACACCGAACCTTTAAGGGGAGACGAAATTGAGTGCCTTAATGTGACAGCCCGGGCCATCCGGCTAACGGCACGCATCGTTGACATGCCTTGCAACGAAATGAATGTCGATCATTTTGTCCAGGCTGTGGAAGAGCTCGGCGATGAGTTGGGCCTGAAGCCGCAAGTGATCCGAGGCGAAGAGTTGCGCGAGCGCGGCTTTGGTGGCATCTATGGTGTGGGCAAGGCAGCGGCTGTGCCGCCGGCCCTCGTTGTGCTCTCTCATCTGCCGAAGCGTGCCCAGGAAACCATTGCTCTCGTTGGCAAGGGCATTGTCTACGATACAGGCGGCCTGAGCATCAAGAGCAAGACTGGTATGCCCGGAATGAAACGCGATTGCGGAGGAGCGGCAGCTATACTGGGTGCCTTCTATGCGGCTGTAAAGTGTGGGTTCAAGGAAAACCTCCATGCCGTCTTCTGTCTGGCGGAGAACTCCGTAGGTCCCAATGCGACTAGGTGTGTATGAGTTGGTACCTGACTGCTCTAAACTTTCCTATTAATGTCAATTTTATTCGATTCGCAGACCCGATGACATTCACACCTTGTATTCAGGACGCACGGTGGAGATTAACAATACTGACGCTGAGGGCCGCCTCGTCTTGGCTGATGGCGTTACTTTCGCAAGTAGGGACCTTAAGGCAAATATAATTCTCGACATGGCCACGCTTACGGGCGCCCAGGTGAGTTGTATTATATGATTTTTGTAAATACACTCTTAATGAACTTGTAACGAGAGTAGGAGGGTAAATTCTTAAAATAGTTTAAAGTTTAAAAGTCCAAAAACATTATAAAAGGTGCAGAACGCCCATATATTTTATTTGAATTTCCAAGCTATCCAGCTATTTTTCTGTAAGCGTAAATCGTGTCGAAACCGAATGTCTCACTAGCCAAAGAAGAACCACGACATGGCGAGATCATCTCGTCTGGTGATAAACTATTATAATATCTTAATTCTGCACAAACCGAAAAGATGAAATCATCTTTTGAGAAGAGAAAAATAATTGTTGCTTTAGACATTAATAGGAACATAGATTACCTTTTTAATTAGCCAACTCTTGTAGAGATTTATGAACTAAGACCACTTTGTTAAAAATCCACACAATCTTCTTAGTCATTTCAGTTTCGCAATATCTTAATTCCTTTTGAAGGTTAATCTTGTTGCAAATTGAAAGCGCTTTTCCACTACTAATTCAGCTTGAAATGTACTTTCCGGTACATGGTAATTTCGGTTTCGAGATCTTTTCACTTCCCCAAAGCTGGGATGAGTGTTGCGGCCAGGTGGGCTGGGTAGCCTTGGTTGCCTGTACTTGGCTGCACGAGCTGGCTTGTTATGCGAGAATTTATGCCACGCTTTATAAAAGTCACGAGGTTAATTGGAAAAATAAATTGCAAATTTGGTTTTTCGCCGGCAACTTGGAGGAATAGCACTAGTAGCGCCAGGATTGGTAGACCAACAACGCAAAGGATTCGTCGTCGCTTTGTGGTCGTCGTTGGGTTGTTGCAGTGGGTCGAGGATGGGTGATGGGTGGCATGCGGAGTTTACTTTTCCACTGCTGCAAGAGAGAGAGACAGGGAGAGAGCTAGCCAGCGAGAGTAGCTGCTGCGATGGCGCACAATTACCATAAATCTTGACTGCAATTTGCTTAAAATATGATGCCAATTTACGTTATTTGTGGTTCGATGGGAAATAAATCGAAACTGCTCCACCAGACTCCTCCTGCTCCTCGCAATTTGCATTGTTCGTCGAGAATTCCTTGAACGCCCAGCCCGGCCAAAGCCTAAAAACGGGCCACACTTCCCTACCCTACATTTTGTACGGTTTTCAACATTTTGTTGCCATTTTGTTTAGAATTCCGTTTTTGGCGCTTGTTGTGCTTAATTTCATTACACAGAGACCCACACACACACACCCAGACGAGCGGGAAATGCAATAATATTAATTGCCAACATTGGCGCAACTGCTACTGCCACTGCCACTGCAACAGGAACAGCAGTAGCAACAATACTGGCAAACAACAAAAAGCGGGCAGCCAACACTTTTTCGCCTTTACATTTTATGTTCCCCTGCTTGTTACACCTTTTGTGCTGTTGTTTTCAGCTGTGTGTAGCTGCCACTGTTACACTTGAAATAAACGATTGCGCTTTAAATTGGATATATAGTAAAGTCTCTATCCAGGCAAAAGTCAAGGAGCAAAAGCAGGAGAAGATTGCTAGCCCTCAGAGTAACTTATTGCTGAGTCAGTTTTCTTGTATAAAAAATGTGCAAAGCATTATGTAGTAATTTCCAATCGCTGTTTTTCCGAGTGCATTTGCCGCTGGTGCTGGTCTTGTTGCTCCAGTTACTACGTTTTGCTGCTGCTGCCGCTGATGGTGCTACCTTCATTTGTCCAGCTGCAGTGGAACACGCGCCACGGAGTCCTTGCCGCCGCCTGTTGTTTGGTTGCTGCTCGTGCTAAATAACCTTGCACCTTTTTATTGCCGGTCGCGTCGGAAGTTCGCAATTTTCGTGGAGCCTCCGCTGCTCAACACCTTGCCCCAAAGCCACTACCCCCTCAAACATTGTTAGTTGCTGTTCAGTTTTATTGCTGGCATTTTGTTGATTGTTGCTTGTTTTCTATCAAACCCTCCCCGGAGGTTGCGAGCCACCATTCTTAAATATATATCTCCCGGGCCCGGGGCCATTGAATATTTCATTTGCGATTTCTCACACCCCACTATCTTTTTTTGCTCTTTCGTTTTCCAGGGCATCGCTACGGGGAAGTATCATGGAGCCATATTGTCAAACTCCGAGTCGTGGGAGACGAAGTCTGTGCAGGCTGGACGCAAATCCGGTGATTTGTTGGCGCCGATCCCTTACTGCCCCGAGCTGCATTTCTCGGAGTTTGCATCGGCCATTGCTGATATGAAGAATTCGGTCTCAGTAAGTACATACGCTCTTTGGTAATTAAAGAGCAGTAGTAAAAAAGTAGTGATCCCTTACATCAACATCCACGCTCACTCACAAAAACACGAAATTAACAAGGCACTGGAATTTTTATATTTTTAATTTTATACCTTTTGATATGGTTTTGCAAAATATGGTGAAAATATGGATGAAGTTTTTTTTTAACTTTGTTTTATGGGCTCGCGTAAATACCACAAGTCTTTACACTACGGAACTCAGTTTACTATACGTCATGTATCAAAATAATTTGAATACCAGAAGAATATTAATAGTTAAAACACTGTTTGTGGCCTTAAAATACACGTTGAAAGGATTTCGCAAGTTAAATGTGGAGAGGGAATTTACTTCTCATATTCCATGTAGGTTGTTTAATAAACCAGAAATATTTTGTATTAGATGGGATTCTTTTTCGTAAGAAAAAAGAGCGGTAACAATTATAGCATATGGCCTGATTTAAATATTATCGTTCTACCCATAACATTTCAAAGTTTTAAATTTCAATTAGGTATATTTTGCATTTACAAAAACTTAGGTAATTATTTTAATGAGACTTTTAAAAGCAGATAAAATAGTAGTAGTCAGAAATGTTTAAAAGTTCATGTCCATCAATGTCGAAAAATTTCGCTTAAATAAAACTATCTGCGTCTGCCATCTTATCCTCTGCTCCTTGAAGCGGCTTTCCTTTGGCATTTCCTAGATTAACAGAGGTTTCCCAAAATCAATTCCCAAGTAGCTTAATTTATGCATTATCGAAGACACCCGAGCGGAACTTTTCCGGGCTCCCGCCGAGATATATATGAAGTGGGAGAAACACCGACCGGATGATTTTGAGAAAGTTTTAATCAAGTTTCAGTGTAACTTTATTCATTTGTTTTCAATTCATTTTCGGTTTCTCCCCACATTTGCCTGCTTTTTTATTCTTTTTTCTTTGCACTCTAGAGAAATTTTACACACATTTTTAATTAACTTTATCGCTTGCACTCAATGTTGTTCTTTTGTCTTACTTACACACGACCGCATCGTTGCGGAAAAATGATGAACGTCATGTTTGGTTTAAAGATTGATTAGTATTACTCTGATTTATGCCACACACTTACACACACACAGCCCGCCCTCCGACCCATGTAGCACTCGCATGTATCAAAAACTTTGGCGTTCAATCTACGCCAGCAGCCACTTTTGCAACCATTAGAAAGGCCAGAGGATTGGGATGTGGATTGGGATGGGGACCCGGCGAGCCATAAACCCATCGCTGGGCGCTGGCCATCGGAGCGAGGTGCGTCGGTGTCCCGGGGCTACCTCTCGGCTCCAGTTCCAGTTCCTGCCACAACAGCCAACCAAATCGAGTTACCTTATTGTACGTCGCAAGCGCTTCGGATCAATGGTCATTCATCATTGTCACGCCGTGGGCGCAGGGCGAGAGGTTCCCAGGTATTGCTGGTGGTGGATCGCTGGATGGGCAAGTCTGGGTCTGGCTGTGCGTAGAGATGCAGGCAGGGCAGGCAGGTCAAGTGGCGTGGCAATTTTGGCTACCTGCCAATCGCCAAGCGCCCACCTGGCCCCTTTCAATAACTGCACTAAGGAAAATTTAAGTGTTTCCCTCAAGTTTAAGAGTTATAAAAGTTCTAGGATAAATTAAATGCCATATTTTTAGGGTTAATACCTTTCTTAAAGATATATTTTAATTATAATTCTTTCAATTGCTTCACTACTAATTTGACATAAACTAGAATATTTTAGGAAATTCAATGACAAAGTATGTATTTAAATTAAAATTATTTAGACTTTGTATTAAATTCTTTTAAAAACTCTTTAAAGAAACCAAGTCCACAGTACCTAAGGGTTTCCTTTAGCTTTGTGGCACTTACTGACTTGCATTACACTACAATAAACATTAAAACAATATTAATAGAATAACCATACAATATCCCTACAAGAAAAAACAAACAATGCTTTGGATTCTGATAAGACAATATTGAATTCCTTCTAAAACAGAAGTTTTTCCAAAACAGCTTTCAATAGGTTTGCTTTTTGTGTGCAAATTTTGAAACCAAGTTTAGGAAAAGGTAAATATTTGTTATAAACCATTGTAATAATCCTTCAAGTGTACTTTTGGCCAGCTGCCTGCATGCTGGTTGTTTGATTTTTCGTCAGTTCCTCACTCTCCGTTTGGAAAAAAGGGAATCAAGTCAAAATATCACACCAGTGCAGGTTGCCCGTGCCGCACACAAAACAACACCTCCTGCCCTTAGCCCCTTCATTCCCCTGCTGCAGTTGATGTGACAGCGCCGCGCACTTTGTCAATGGTGTCTGTGATAAAGTGTTTTAAATTCCAAATGCATTCAACGTTAAATGCGAAAAAGGTGAAATACCTGGCCACCCATCACAACCATCGCCCATCAGCGTCGCATTTTTTGTGGCCCTTTCTGGGGCTGGCTTTGAGGCAAATTCCCACGCGCTGCGTTTAAATTACATGAGCAAGCGGTTGGGTTTTTTTTGGCGCCCGGTTGCCTCGCTTTTTTCTTGGTGCCTTTTGTGGGGTCTTTTCCCCTAGTTTGCCACTAAATGGAGGGATTATGAGTGTTGTTAGCGGTCGCCAGGGCTCTTTGTTGGCCGCTGGCTTTGGCTTTCGTTCCGCGGCTCTTCATTCAGCTCATTTTGGCACGAATCCGTGCAGCTGGTGGTGGCCAGGTGTATGCTGTCGCCTTCCATCCATTCACTTGGTCACCAAAGTAAGCGATTCCCATTTGTTAGACCGCCGTTTTTGAGTTGTGATTCCCAGGCGTGCGGTGATATTTGCCATGTCCCCGATTTCGATTACACGCTGTGAGTTCGGGAAGCTATTTAAGTAGATAATTAGCAGGGTCTTTTTTGGTTCGAGTGCAGCAAATCAATGGTTGGTCTCGCGGTTGGTCCGAGGTTAGTGTTTTTGAATTGCCATTTATGAAAGAGTTTGTAGGACTTCGGAATTGGGCTTTCCATCTGCCTTCTGCAGGGAGATATAGTTAAAATATAGTTTAAACTTTATGCTTGTCTTCTCTAGGGGTTTTTAAATTCTCCTTCATCATTCCTGCATATTTATGAGAACAGAACATTTTTGTGTATCCTAAAATTGAAAAATAAAAAACATCGAATGACGGCATGATAGGAATGTGTTCAGCATCAAGTGCCGGAGCAACTGCTCATTAAATTACAATATTCTGGGAATTACTTGCCGCTTTGCCTTTAACCTTTAGGCCGTTGGCTTCTTAAAAGCGACGAAGTAAAATTCCCTCTTCCAAGCCACTAAGCAGAGAGGCAAACAAAAAAGTGAAGAAAGTAAAAATAATATTATCCCAAATTTCGGCAACTTTATGACCGCGAGACTGGCTGCGACCCGCCTGTCCGACCTAGAAGCCACCCCAGAAATCCGTCCATCCATTCGGCCGGTCCTTCTGTCTGTGGCTTTAGCGTCTGTTTAGCATCGGACGGGGAGGCGGTGTACTGTGTCATAAGTAAAACATAAGCAACACGGCGGCGGGACAATAAAATTTGCTTAAACATTTCCAATTGTTTCTCAATTTCCCGGCGATGCCGCCAAGGAATCTAAGTCGAAAGTTACTCGACGTTTTATGACTGTGAAATTTTCCCATTGTTGGTAATTGATTTTTATGCTAAATCGTAAAAACGCTGCCGCCAAGGAGGGAGCATGAATTTTAGATAAACCCATTCTCCGTCCGCAGTGTCTCTGCAACGTGTTGCAGCCTCTTTTTAGCCGCACACGCGGCGTATGCGTAATTGTTTTTTGTTTCGGCTCCGAAAACGCGGGTTCATTTTTATTGGGCGTCGACATTTTAAATTCAATTGCACGGCGACTTTTTACGCGGTTTAATGAATTAAATTGAACTTTTTATGTGGCAAAAGTTTTTTACGGCACGACCTCCAGGCGCCGGAAATTTTGCGTTTGCCTTTGCTCCCGGTGCCCGTTGCTCGTGTTGTTGTTGCGGTCATGCTTAGTCGTCGGGGTTAAGTTTTTTGATTAAAGCAGGCCACAGCAGTTTATAAATAATGCCCAAGCTCAGTGGTTTAAATGCAGATTTCACCAGGGAGAGAGAGAGAGATTCTTAGAGACTTGAGTCCTCGGTCAAAGGGCAGGCGGTGGAGTCACGTAATTTGCGAAATGATTCCTATTTCCGTTGCCTACTTGGGACGGGGCGGCCCTGCCAATGTCAATGGCGACTTTGTTAACACAAATCTTTCCGCTTGTTATGTCTCGGTTTCCGTTCATCTTTGGCTGCCGTCATTGATGCTTCAATATTTCAATTTCAAAATTATATAGAGGAAGCTAAAATGATTACAAACGTGTTTAATAAGTAAGGTTGTCTGAATTAAATCGTAGAATACCCTCTTCCCTTATCAAATCTTAATATTTTAGGAACATGAACTATTTTTCCATACCATATATAATTTACTATTTATAAAAAATCCTTTTATACTTGACAAAAATCAAAATATGTAGTGAAAATAAGCAGAGCAAATGCCCGCCCACTTTGAATGTTTCTCTTATATTTTCTTTTTGGCTCGCTGGCGCCACGCTTTTGGTTATATCTTTATATTTTTCTTTTGCGCTTTGCCCCGGCGGGCATAAAGTTTTTTAAGCGCTCTCTGACTGTGACACTGCGTAAATTGAATAAAAATTGCAGCCGCCTTCAGCGAAACGATTCGATGACGACATCATCGATGGCAAATCCTTGCCGGGGCCCGATTCGCTTATTGAATGAATGCGTAATTGATACTCCTCGCAACCAGTGGATGGCTGCGGGGCGTGAATCAGTCACCGATGTAATCGGGAGTTGCATATATGCGTTTATCACCGATTGAATTTCACTAACCGCAGCTTAAACGTGAGACAATGACGCCGGCTGGCTAATTTCAAGTTAATCGCAAATGAATCGCATCATCGCCGATTGCGGATGATGTTGCAATCGGATGGGGATGTGGATGCGGATGGAGATGGTGTTGGTCTGGGCAATTGACGGGGGTTATTCATGTCATGGGGTGACTTTCGCACGGTCACGTTCCAAACCGCAATTAGTCGGCGACCCATTGTCAAACTCTGGGGGAGATTTGGACTAGGACTAGGTGGAGCGTGGGCTCGATGAATGTTATGTAGCTTCGTTATTTACAAAGGGCCGAGGGAGGGACATGAGCACACATCATAGGGACACACACAATCAGTGCCGGGGCCCCTAATGCAATCAATGTTAATGACATTATGTTGACAAATGCTGGCCATTATTGATGAAAGCCCGTTTCGATTCGATCCGATTCGTCGCCAGAACCCCCCATGTTGGGTTGAGGATGTGCGTGAGGGCTCTGATCAGGCTCGGCAATGTTAAACATTTAATTAGCGACGCATTTACGTCGAGACCTTGTGGACTTTTCATTTTTGGATTGCGATTCTGGCGAAAAGTTACAGCATTTATTGAGGCAGGTTTGTTAAAGCTTACTACTTTTGAAAGAGGTCTACTTAATGGGAATTATCAAGATGATTATAAGTTAAGCATGAATAATATTTGCCACTTGTAATAAATACAGTATTTAATATTGCTATCGATCGGTTTTTAAAATTGCTAGTAAGTTTGTACCCAAGCTGCAACCTTTCCCTTTGTATTTAATATAGTGTAGGTAAAGAAACTAAAATCATCTTATCTGGAAAGTTTTAGGAGCTTTACATACACTTTTATATATCAGAGAAATCGAATCCAAGACAGACAAGTTCCCGGTTAAGGAAAGTTCATATGTACAGCGACAGCCGCAAGTTTCATAACAAAAACGGGTTATTAGCTGCTAAAATCGCCAAAGGCAGTAGCAGTCTTAGGACATGAAATGGAGTTTCACCAGGACCCAGCACAGGAACATTGGTTACACAAGGAAAATATCTTGCATATTACTTGCATACTTAGTTTTATAAAAAAAAATGAAATGAAAGCGTGATTAGATTTAGATTTAGGGTTTGGTTTGGCCTATACGGTTTTTAAAATTGAAGCAAATATTAAATTGTTAGTACATGAGTTAAAATCCTTATTTCGCTGAGATCTTAAATAAACGATGACTGTGTGCTAGAGCAGCGGTCTTCAGTTTTCATTCTTCAAGTCTGATGCTCGGCTGTGTTGCTTCAATGGACTTTTGACTTCCGCCGCTGGAAGGACGATGTTTGCACGTCTCCTGCCAGCGTGTGCGTGAGTGTGTGTGCTCAAGTCTGTGTGATTCTCATCTTGAGAGGGAACCTAGCGCGTTGTCATGTAATTTTCACTGCTCGTCTTTTTGTCCGCTCATGTCCTGTGTCCGCTCTATGCCGCAGCTCCTGCTGGTGAAGTCTGCCAGTTAACTCCATTTTTTGGCCAGCTGTCAGCAGAGTGTGTGCGTCGGCTCCTCCTTTATTTGGTGAGTGTGTGGAAAGTGTACTTTATGTTTGGCATTTAAGCGCTGCAATTTCCGCCCAAGTTAGTAGAGCGACTGCTTCCGTTACGCAGCTGCCAGTGCATGGCATATAATTTAGGCATTAGCACACCCAGGCTTGCCACTCCCGAGGTGCACCACGAAATGACTGGATCAGGGAGGCAGTTAGAAATTATAAAAAATATAGTCTATTGAAGGTTACTTTAAAAGTAAACTCATCATTTAGAATATATCGTTAATATTGACGAAGTTTTTGCATTCTACTAAATTAAGCCAATGTCGAATTCTACTTTTCATTTTATTTTCATTTATAAACTCATAAGACTAAACTCGATAATGTATATAGTTATTAAACATAGAGTAAAGAAAAGGGATAGAAAATCACATATTCAGTGGATTTTTATAGCTACTTCAGCTAAGCAATAATTTCCTGTGTATTCCAAATTTTAATTTTTTAGGTTTGGTTAAATTTAAAGCCGTTTCAGACATTAAATTTTAAGTAACACTTTACCTTTCTCATAGTCCTAATTATTAGAACGAAACCTTTTTCGAGCAAAGCTACAGTGGCTTCTTTTCAAACTGCCCTCGTGTATGTTCATCTATCTCTATAAATATATTTTCTTGTTGCGCTGCACCGCAGGACGCTTTTTTAATAAAGCGACGCCAAGTTTTGCTTGTTGCATGCTCCATACACAACATACCCCCCACATGGGATGGGGATGTTCCCACAAAGGAATACCCACATCCGAGCGAATATGTCACCATGTCTAACTGAGATTTCCCTTCCGCTTGCAGGATCGACAAAACGCGCAGTCCTCATGCGCCGGTCTCTTCATCGCCGCCCATCTTGGCTTCGACTACCCTGGAGTTTGGCTGCACGTCGACATGGCCACGCCCGTGCATTGCGTAAGTGATTCAGTTCGGTTTGGACTCAAATCCGCTTCAGTTTTATTCGTATTTAATGTGTGATTCTTGCATTGCTTTCTTTCAGGGCGAACGTGCTACCGGCTATGGGGTAGCCCTGCTCCTGACGCTGTTCGGGGCTCACAGCGAGTCGAAGCTGTTGCAGAGTATCGCACCGAACGAGGAGGAGCCGCCATCGAAGCGTCTGTGCCGCGATTAACTCGCCCGCGATAAGCTCTGCCGCTACCAAGTGCTTTTAGGCCGTAAAACCCCTATTTTTATAAAATAAATATGTGAAAGTGGTAATTTGCTGTTTTAATTAATACGATGTCATGGGTAGGAATTATCCTAGCCGTATATCTTGTATTTAGAACCAAATTAAATCTACGCCCGCTTAAATTATGGGTTTCAGGGCTAATATAATTTGCAGTTGGAGCAGTTAACACACCCTCTCCCTCGGTGTCCATGTGTCCGCTGCGTCGTTGTCTTTCATTTCATCCTTTGGCTGTTCAATTAAGCGACACTCCACCGATGCTGCTCTTCCTGCTGCTGTGCTACTGTAGATGTTTCTGCTGCTCCTGCTCCTGCTCCTGATGCCGTTGCCAGGCGCCCGACGTCTAAGTGGATTCATCAGCAATTGCCATCAGCACCGTCGTTCTCATCATCGTCAGCGTGATCATCACCAGAGCTGGCATTCTCTTTGCCACCAGTGCAATTGTGTCGGCGGTGGCAGGCATCCCTTTCCACTGCAAGCCGCTCCCCCTCTGGTTTCCACTCCCGACGACGATACAAATTAAATTGCAACATCATTGTGCCACGTCGTCACCGGCAGCGCGCTGCAGCAATCGCATCAGTGCCGTCTTTGTTGCCTACTTTGGTGCGCCTCAAGCCTCACCATGGAAAAAATTGAATATACATATTATTTTGGATAAATAACTTAATTCTTACAAAATAAAGTAATAATTTCGAATAAAAAATTAACACACAATCTTTAGAGCAGCTCTAAAGCAATGCTTTAATTTTGTTTAATATGGGCTACTACATGGAAAGTACAACCGCGGCAAAAACCACAAAATATGCTCTAAAATTAATATTTTTAACATAGTAACTTTAGGAAATGTTCCAATGAATAAAATTTAAAAGCCTTTATCATATGATAAATCAAATTTCAAAATATTCGAATGTAAACTCTCGCAAATCGAGATTTTGATAAAAAACAATATAAAAAAGATCATGTTGTGTTTTGAAAAAAATCTCCAAAGCAGAGGAACTATTCTTGGACTTTTGCTTTCTATAATCACGGGGAGATTGCAAAGAGTCATAGGAGACCACATTTATACTTCCCTGATTTACATAAATAGTAAAAAACATCACGAAAAGTAGGATGGAATTTTCTGTCACGTGCGAGATGTCGCGTGCGACACCGATAAAAATTTACTTTAAAAAAAACCTACTTAATATTTTAAAGTCAACTCAAATAAATTATTAAGTTGAATTCATATATAATACAGTAGAATCTGGTTATAACGACTCCGCTTATAGCGTCCGACCGGTTATTACGACGAAAACTTGATGGCTTGGTTGGTCCCCATACAAACTTATATGAAAGG
>VNJV01012867.1:0-59359 GCA_008042635.1 Drosophila nikananu
GATATGACGCTTTCAAAACGACATAGCTCCTCCGAGCTCAAAACGACATATCTCCGCGCGGAGATATGACCCTTTCAAAACGACATATCTCCGAGCGGAGCTATGACGCTTTCAAAACGGCATAGCTCCTCCGAAATCTCCTCCGACATATCTCCGCGCGGAGATATGAAGCTTTCAAAAGGACATAGCTCCTCCGAGCTCAAAACGACATATCTCCGCGCGGAGATATGACGCTTTCAAAACGACATAGCTCCTCCGAGCTCAAAACGACATATCTCCGCGCGGAGATATGACGCTTTCAAAACGACATAGCTCCTCCGAGCTCAAAACGACATATCTCCGCGCGGAGCTATGACGCTTTCAAAAGGACATAGCTCCTCCGAGCTCAAAACGACATATCTCCGCGCGGAGATATGACGCTTTCAAAACGACATAGCTCCTCCGAACTCAAAACGACATATCTCCGCGCGGAGATATGACGCTTTCAAAACGACATATCTCCGCGCGGAGATATGACGCTTTCAAAAGGACATAGCTCCTCCGAGCTCAAAACGACATATCTCCGCGCGTCAAAATTCTCAAAAATTGGCCAAAAAATTATAAACCCAGTTTTAAATGCAGAATTGTTCTCAATTAAAAACCAAGAAGAAAAAACCAAACCAGACTGAAATCGGTTGAGTTTAAGCCAAGTTACGATCAAAAAACCAAAAAAGCAAAAAATTTACCCATTTTATTATCATACAAAATGAGAGTTGAAGGAGAAAAACCCCCCGTAAACTGCCTAAGAAGGTCCATAAAAATGAAATAACAATTATCAGGTAAGTAAGTTCGAACCATTTTACCCCCCAGGGTTCAACGGACAATGGCCCCGTCTTGTTTTTTTTTTTTTTTGTCTCCTATCTGGGCCCCAAAAATACATTATCTCGATGCAATGCCAACGATAAGATTCTCCTCGTCACTGGCCATGTGCAGCAATGTTTCCAGGCTCTTCAAGTTGCCGCCGGCTTGCTGGATTTGAAAAGGAAGTTATTAATCTTAAGAGTTTCCTTATCAGGAAGCTCTATTAATTACCTGTACAGAAAAATATAAAGTGTGTGCTTTTGTGTACCTTGAGCAAGGTCACAAATTAGTTTATTTATGGCCACTACTTGTGTTAAATTGAAATTTCAAACTATATCTTGGCGCTGATTTGCCAGTTTTGTTTCAGATTAAACCACTTACGAGAAAGCAAATAAAAAGCAGATAGTTTATTTGAAAAAAAAAATATATATTTATTTGTTTATTATATTTGCATTAAATTTTTGTTTTTTTGATTTGTCTTTAAAGTAAACCGCATATATTGCGCTCCCTAAACCTCGGCATTATCGTATTTACAAATGTTAAGTTATACAATTCACAGAAAAATCCTTGTGGTTTACAAAGAATTAGTTTAAAGATCCCTTCTTTACACCTCTGACAGGTAGATCGATGCGGATTGATTTTCGATGAAGGCCCTAACCTAAAGTCAGGGAATGTGTCTAGTAAATAAAATACGTGTATGTTTCCTTTGCTTGTAAATATCTCAAATCGGTTAACTAAGATACTTTGTCATCGACCGTGTTTTATATTTAGTATAAGTATAATTATTAATTATTAATTATATTTTATTTTATATATTTATATATAGATATCGAGGCGACAACAGTAGAGTTCTTAAGGTCCTGTTGGCCAGTGTGGTTTTACATTTTAATGATTTTATTTATTATTTTTGGTATGTGTGTGTTTTTTGCCTAGATAAAAGTTAGAATTTAAAAGTCTGACAGTCTGAAAGTCGCTGTTTCTAATACTCAATTGGTGCCTTGAATTAGCCAAACTATTTGTGAAGTGTGTGTTATAAGTGGGGTTTAAATTTAGAAGGAGCTCTTCTGAGGGAGTTTAAATATAAACTACCGGAATTTACAGTTTAAATATTGAAATAAATTTTGTTTGTTAAAAAACAAGAACTACACATAAAAATGTTATAACCAAAATAATACCTAAAATTAAAATAAATATTTTTAGTTAAAGGAAATGAACTACAAATACAAATTGTATACCAAGTAATATCTATAGAAATTTAACCATTAAAGGAATGCCTCTAGCAGATACTTGAAATTCCTCTTTGATATAACTACAATTTATATTTGGCTTTAAATAATAAATAAATATATAAATAAAACCCCTGGTTAAGAGTACAATACAATATATATATATATATATATATATAAACTTATAATATAATTTAGCTTTTTTCCTTCTTTTTTTCTCTTCTTTCTCTCTTTTAAAATAACAAAACATTGCAATGGTGTGTTCTTTGGATGTGAGTTGAGTTGAGTTGAGTGAGTGTTTTTAGAGCGTGCTTGAAGGTTTACAATGTCTTGAGCATGCTGGCCTTGCCATAACCCGCGCTGCTGCTACTCCTGCTGGCCACAGAGTCATCTGCCACAGGCGCCGGAGTCGTTGTTGCTGCCAAACTATTACTATTACTTCTAGTATTACTACTACTACTACTATTACTACTATTACTATTACTATTTCCCTTCATCATCTTCATCGCCGTTGGCTTGTAACGCTGCAATGCCTCCGCCGAGGTCAATCTGAAGGTATCACTCATCTGTGCCCTCACACGATCCATTAGTACATCGATATCATCCTTGGTGAGGCCCTCAGTGCTAACCGGCGGCAGTGTGGTGATCACAATGCGACCAGCATTCAATATTTTCTTCTTATCATTGAGGAATGTTCCATAGGAGCTGAAGACCACGGGTAAAATGGGTATCTGCTGATCGATGGCCATGTGAAAGGCACCTTTTTTGAAGGGATGCAACTCGCCGGTGTTGCGACGTGTGCCCTCGGGAAAGACCCACAGTTTAATGCGTTGCTTTTTGATCCTCCGATTGACATCGTTAAGCGTTTCGCGTGCCTTTTCGCCACGCACCCGATCGATGAAAATCAAGCCAGCCAGCCAGGCGGCCAGGCCAAAGGGCCAGGCATAGAAGAGTTCACGCTTGGCCACCACCGTGCATTTGTTCATCACATGCCAGATGTTGAACATGCCTAAGGGGTAGAGCGAGAGAAATTAAAGGAATTTGTTATTAGTTATTTAAGGAAAATTAATTTGGGGTTTATACCAAAAGAATTGCCTTGATATTAGGTCTTAAAAGAGGCGGCAAAGAATTGACTTTGATATAAAATTAACAAATTGTTTATGGTTTTTTGCCTGCCTCTTTAGGTTTTACTTTTAACGTGTACTTCTCTTACCCAGCACATCCAGCGAACTCTGATGATTGGCCACAATTATGCAGGCCTGATCCTTGGCCAAATGCTCCCTGCCACGCAGCTCCCAGCGCAGACCAATTAGCGTTGAAATGCGATGACACCAAGTGCTTGCCCAGCTGCAAAATAATAAACCAAAATTAATATATTTAATATAAAAAAAAACATTAACCAAAATATTCAGCAATTTATACATAGTATGCCATAAAAAATAATACCCTAAACATCTGTCAATCGTTTTTACTCTTTTTTTATTACCCAAAAGTCTGTTAGCCGCAACAACACAATGAAAGCCCCAAGGACTTGCCTTCAAAAACCTCTTTAAAATCAACAAAAATAAGTAAGAAATTAATGTGAATTGTAATAAATTCTCAATTAATGGGGAATTTATTGTATTATCCAAATCCCCAAGGATTTGCTTTCAAAAACCTCTTCAAAATCAACAAAAATAAGTAAGAAATTAATGTGAATTGTAATAAATTCTCAATTATTGGGGAATTGATTGTATTATCCAAATCCCCAAGGATTTTCCCACAAAAACCTCTTCAAAATCAACAAAAATAAGTCAGAAATTAATGTGAACTGTAATTAAATCTCAATTATTGGGAAATTGATTGTATTAAACCATCAAGTTGACAGCCAACAAGGCGTAGCTCTGATAGAACAGGTAATTAGGAAGCTAAGACACTAATGACACAACAGGGACACCGAGGTATCTTAACCCCCAGATCAATAAACTGCATTAAATATAGTTGTAATTGATTCAATTTTCGATTCAAAACCAGGCGTTGCGTTGACGCCAAATCAAATTTTCATGATTGTCCGAATGAAAATGGTGATTTGAGACGGGAAATTCTAGCAAGTGCACTAACCGCAGACCACAAAAAAAACCATAATAATAAATAAATAAAAGCAGAACCGCAAATGGGGACACACAAGTCGCTGGGTTGTCGTGCAATGCAGCCAGCTCCCTGTGGCCCCTGGGTTTTCCCCCGGCGGTGCTCAGCGGTCGGCGGTCACACGTGTGCCGAATCCGAGACTCTTTTCCAGCGCCCCACTTTCGTCCTTGCCTTGACACCCCCTTAAATGGTGGCCGCAGTTAAAAGACACAACTAAAATTCATATAAACAAAAGTCACATGTCGATAAATTAAAGACGACTTGGCATTACACTTTGGGGGTTTTGTTTTTCATTCATTTTTATGTTAACTAAAACAGAATTCCAAATGTGGTAATGAGAGCCTTAAAATTGGGAACTAATTAAAGTTTTTAATATTTAGGTATGCAAAAATCTATTTTATTTCTTAACAACCTTATTTTTCACCACAAAAGTTGGAAAGTAATTGAAGTTTTCGATTTTTAATCTATATGCATATTTTTCACAAAAAAAGTTAAAAATTAATAAAAACTTTAGGCAAAATTCAAATGTATGCTTTTAAGCAACGAATTTAGAAAGATCAATCAAAGTTTAACCAGAAAAATTAACAAATAAATGCTTCTCATATTTTTATATGCAAAAATCGATTTTAAATCGATAAACATGAATATTTTATCACAACAAATCATTAAAGTTAAAATGAAAACGAAGCAAAAATATTCATTTTAAATCGATGTGGAGTATATTCGATTTTGTCTCAAAAAGCTAGAAATTACTAAGAACGTAAGAAAAAATTTTAATTTATGCATATAAACATCGATTTTAAATCGATAAAAATTAAAGTTTAACCAGAAAGTTTAAAAAAAAAATGTAGTTTTTGAAACAAATTTATAGAATAATAAGAAAATTAAAAATAAATCGAGGATTTCGATATTTTTGTAAATAAAAAATCGATTTTAAGTCGATAAGCATAGATGTTTTTCCCATTAAGTGAGAAAATTAAAACAAATTAATATGTAATTGTTTCATTTTTGCCTCTAAGTTTCATTTTTAGAACAAAATTTAAATTGATCTAAAAGTCTGTAAGAAACCTGATTTATTTTTATTCCCAAGTGTAATCTAATCTGAATCTCAATTCTATTTTGCTCACCTTGCACGTAATTGTGCATTGAACACACTCTATAGAATAATATATATCTTATCGGTATTATTGGGTAATTGTTTGCCACAAGAATCGTCACAAACATACGCTAAATGCAAAGGTCCAAAACCTATTTATCAATTTTCAATACCGGAAGGTGCACTAAATTTAGCGAGCTAAGAATGATAAGAAATCGATTGTAAAACATGTTTGGTATCACATCTCATAAATCTATATCTTTGAAATTATGAGGGTTGAGAAAATCGTAGACTTTCCTAGAATTATAAAGATTATTTCTTAAATTGTAAAGGGTTTTACCCTAAGAAATTAACCAGCATATATAAAAAGGAATATCGAGTTAGTAAGCCCTGAATGTCTGCGTTCTTGGTAGTCTAGTGACTCGTAAATATTCCTGACCTGGGACAGAGTTTCAGGCCTTGACCAGCCAGCCAGCTGCTTGGCCAGGACACTGCACTACCACTGCCCAGACACCTGCAGTCACTCCTTCGCAGTTGAGGCCTCGTTAATATTGATGGTCAATTAAAGTTGAATGTGTCATTGATAGAGCCGCCTTGGGAGGCGCATAATAAATGCCACAAAAAAACCCAAAGGGGGGAATGATTGGCAGTTGCCAGTCAACAAAACTATACCAACTCTCTGATAAGTCATTTTTTGAACAATTAAGGTATCAATATATATGTACGCCCATTACTAGTCCCACCTTAGTCCTTGCTCTATCCTTAAGCCACTGCAATTTTGTTGCAGTGATGTGTGTTCTGTGGGCGTGGCAGTTGGCGATTTAGTAAAATCGCTTGCATTAAGTGGATTGATTTGCATACGGAATGGACAGGACGAAAAACAACTACAACAGTAGTTTTATGGCAAAACCCATCCATCACCCAGGTGGTAAACAATGTGCTCTTGCCGCCACTTAAATTAAGTCATTTCGCAGGGTGGACTAGAAAATAAACTACTCATTAAATATCACCGAGAGAGCCTAACAATATAAAAGGGTTTACAAGGGCGTACTAAACACTTAATTAAGGCATGTGACAGGTTTTAAATCCCTTATTAATTAACTATATAATAAAGACCCATAAAAACCCTAAAATGAAAGACTATTTGAACTAGGAATATAGATATATATAAAAATAAAATAAATAATAATAAAAAAATAAAAAAAATAAAAACAATAAATAAAAATAAAAGGAATAAAAAATATAGATATAAAATACATAAAGAAGATAGGGATCGATATCATATTGAATTATTCACATGTAAAGTGAAATTTGTATATAATAGAATTTTAAATATCGAAAAGAAATTTGCATTTAAAATTGAAATTTTGGAAAAAATTTAATTTAATATTAAAGTATCGTAATTATCGAAAAATATAAAAAGCGAATTTTTATCGTACGTTATCGGTAAATATCGATTTATATGTAGACTTTCACTTTATTTGATTTATCTTACATTATCGGTAAGAATCGATTTATATATATACTTTTACTTTAAGTATTGATATATTTATGGTTTCTGTCATTTTTAAATTAAACTGACCTCTTCTTAATGTTCAAAAAACGAGTGTTCAATATTGTAAATCATACAATTTGGTATCAAAATAATAAATATTTGTTGGACTAATATTTTCCAATAAAATAATACTCCAAATAATAGTTTCATTTTCACAGTACCCCAAATAAATAAAAAATAATATGATACACAATTTCAATTACAACTTACAGCAGATTGCGCACATCGCAGGGACGCGTCAGGAAGGCCGGTATAAGGACGATCGAGTTGAACGAAACGATGCCGTAGTACATTAAAAATTTGAAATAATAACGAAATATATGATTCGTTTCGTACAGGAATGGCAGCATCAGCACCAGGAACAGTCCCAGCAGCTCGATGAACGAACTCATAGTGACACACTTCCAGCTCGGATGGCTGAAGACTGCGCTCTGCTGCTGCTCCTCCAGCGATCCACAGATCCGGATCTTGCTGGAATCAATCTCTGTACTGGTGACGGGCTCTTCCGTCCCCCGCTTTTCACTCTCTCCCTTCCTGTCTCCGTTTTTAAGGCAGATATTGCAGTCTTTTTGGGTGTGTCTGTATTAGTTTCTTTTCTCAGTATTACGTAGAGTGCTTCTCCTACTTTGCGCTGTAATTATAAATTATAAACAAAAAATGCATTACCATTAAAATTAAAATTATATACAAGGTTGACATTAACTTGTAACCTTTAAGTATTGTTTAAGACAAGATACCTATAAAGTAAGTGAGTACTTGATGTACTTTTAATGTCTCAAAAAGTTACTGGCTATATGAATACTTTAGATAATTATTAGTTAAAAAGGTTAAAAGAACGAAAAGTAACTGGAAAATTAAAAAGTAACAGTTTTCTATTAAAAAATGAACAATGTATTATTCCTACTTTAAATATTTGTGCTTAAGTTCAAGGTAAATTATATTAATTAAAAATATAATAACTAAGCTAAAAATACTTTAATTTGAATTTATAAAAATTGTTCTGAGTTAGTTTTTATATGATTAATACAACTGCATACTAAATTTCAATATATTTTCAAATTAATTTTTTCACATTTTTTTTTATTTTAACAATTAAAACCCTTAAAAATATGGAAAAAATTTTAAAAAATTTTTATTCCACCAGACATGTCTAGATCGACTCGCCTGTTGATGCTGATCAAAAATATATATGATTTATAGGGTCTGAAATGACTCCTTCACTGTGTATTGTGCTTCTGACTGATATTATAATACCCTGCAAGGGTATAACACGTTAAGTAAAAGTAAACTTAATGCAAAAACTGACAGAACTAGTTGGTAATTTTATGATCTGGGAATTTTTATCTGTGTTAAATTTAATTTTTAAGCCTAGCAGTTACTTGCTTCTAAAAGTGTCCCCTGTAGTGGGTGCTCACTGCACTTTGACCAATTATTACAGTTTGAGAGACACCGTTAATTATGGTTTGTTATGGTCAACTTTGCGGCAAACAGAAAGGATATGATAAAGTGGGTTTCAATGGGAACGGCAAAAACAGAAACGCCTTGTAGATGAGAATGTTTTTATTTCATGCCCTCATAGTAAGTTTGCCCTTTTTTTTTATTATTAACAATTAGGCGAGTGCATCAAACCACAACATCGTACACGCACACTAACACACACACACTCAGCCGGCGGCAAGGAGAGAGCAAAAAAAATCAATTGAATTTTGCGCCCAGCGGCGAAAAGAAACAACAAACAAAACAAAAAAGGGAAAACTGCAATTGTCCAAATAGGGAAAATGCAAAACGGATAATAATATGTACATATATTTCGCTTGATCAATCAATTGCAGTTATGGGTTTTCCTCGCATAAATTACATATGTATTATTTATAATGCGAAATGCCTTCAATTTCGCTCACTCTCTGTCTTCTCTGCTCTTTGGCTCTTTTGTCACCGTCTTTCTGGTCTTCTTGATTTTGGCACTTCTCACCCATTCTCAATGTTACATCTGGGCACAAAACAAAATAGGGGAAAACACTAAAGGGGGTTGCACAAGGAGAGCTAGCCAGGGAGAGCCAAAGAGAGCAGGATTTGCGGCCACAAGCACAAGGAAACTAAATTGCACCACAAAAACACACTGACACTGCACACTCTCACAATAAATTAACGTAAATAAATCGAATGAAATTAAATTAAATGCCCGTAAGTGCTACTGCAAAATCTTTACAATTAAATGTATAATAAAAAAAGCAAGCAATTTTAATACAATACAATTGCGAGTGACGCCGGCAGAGGAATTTAGTGCGCGCACAACAACAATAAGAACACAACACAGAATCTCAACTTGCTCTCCTCGCTCGGTTGCTCTCTATCTTCCTCCGCCTTTTACTGTCTACCAATTTGTTGTAGTTTTGGTTTTTTTTTTAATAAAAGGGATTACGTTCTTACGTCTTTCGCTTTAGTTTTGTGTCTGGCTGCTGGTTTCCTTTTTGTGCTGGTGTTTTGGTTCCGCTGGTTCCGTTATTCGCGCTTTGTTGATAATATATCAAAATATCAATATATCGATATTTTTCGAAAGATGATATATTTGTATCGTGATTTTTTGTTTGCCCAAATATCGAACACGAATATTTTTTCTTTGATATTTTTAGATATTTTTTCCATGCTGAAGGAGACAAGTAATTTATTTAAAGAAAAATGCTTGTCTTATGAAAAGAGCAATTGATAATAAAAAGAAAAGTGATTTCTATCGTCAATTTAATTTTTTAAAATAACTCTCTTATTTTCTAGAAATGTGGTATATTTTTTTAGTATATTCACAGTGACCAGCTAAAGCTGTACGGGAGTCGTTACTTCAGGTTGATGTCTATGCTATAAATATCGATATATAGATTTGAATACCAAAATATTTAAAAGCAAAATATAAACGGAATACAAATAAACTGAAATGGAAAGTTATATTAAATATTAGAAAAAAAAACTACGGACTCCTGTTCCTGTGGCTTGTAATGATACCATATCGATTTAGGAAAATTGGCCAGGAAAATGGAATATCGATAATATTTTTTAAAGCATATATAGTATTATAGCTTGTATCTTGGCTAATAGCTTTTTAAAGGCAAAGCACTCGAAATTGCGATTTCAAATTTAAAATGTTTGTTGAATATATTTTAATAAATGTCTTATAATATATTCTTAAAATATAAGAAATTGCTTTTTTTCTAATATTCCGTTGTGCCTTTAAGTTAAATTTACGAATTTGTCATTCCCATTTTTTTGTAACATAAGCAGAGTTTTGTCACAGTCTACTTCATTCGTACAAAAAACAAGATGAAATAATTCTCATAATCTTGGCAGGCTTTCTGACAGTCTGCGAGATGATTTAAATGCGATTTCTGCACTTGGCAACCAATGCAATGCAAAGTAAATCGAGCCCTTTGGCCTGCGGAAAACGTGTGTCAAGATTTTCCGTTCTATATTTATTTAAAGACCCAGACTGGTGTATGGCAAAAAAGCAAAAACAAAAATATTTTTGTTTACATTTGATTTGATTGCTGACGCGCCCCCCACTATCGATAAGCCAAGCTGAAGCTGAACTTGACGGAAACAGAACACGATCATCGGACAGGCCGCCGCCACATATGACAGCCAGTCTGGAGGATGGTGTAAAGAAAATACTCTTTAAATGTAATTTTATAAAGGAAAACATTTATGTAGATTATCTTAAACGAGCAAATATTTTGACAATATTCTTATAATATATTTATCATAACCTACTAACGGCATATCGGTTTATTCACCACCGAAAGAGCTCCTTTAATACGTAGGGTATATAGGCAGCCGCCATCACTGCCGCTTTGCAGGCCCACACACATGCGCAGGCACACACACACGATCTGCTTGCAACCTGGGGCGTTGCGTGTGCGTATTATGCTTGTGTGGGTTTCTGCGATAAGAAAATCGCATAACGAAAGCGAGCCATAAAGACGCGCCGCTCATTCCTCTAACGCTCAGTTGCTTTGAAGCGATTCTTGGCGACATACCCAAAACCGAGCAGCGGAGTTACAAGCGGCCAAAGAGAGAAGCTAGCAGGAGGACCAGAGAGAGCGGAGCAAGCACAAAGGCGAATATCAAGCACAAAGCGAAACGCGCAACACGTGAAGCCGGAGCAGCAGCAGCCAAGCCGCAACAAATTGGTTTTAATTTCGATTCTAAAAGTCGAGCAAATAAAAACGGAGATGTCGTGCAAAGCCCCCTCCTTTGCCCCTATTTCCAGTAAGTATTCCAAGATAGAAAAATATTCCAAGAGAGGGATATTCCAAGGTGCCAGAACCAACGAAAAAGGCTAAAAAGAACGGGAAAACAGAGCGTTATATTTTTTTTGCAGTATTGACATTTAACAACAATTCGTTACAGTTGAGGGCTACAAGCTGGGCCAATGCCTCATCGAGGGCAAGACCAAGCAGGTGTACGATCTGCCCGAAACGCCAGGACTATGCCTGCTCCTGAGCAAGGATCGCATCACCGCTGGTGACGGTGTCAAGGCCCACGATTTGCAGGGCAAGGCGGAGATTTCCAATACCACCAATGGTCAGGTGTTTCGCCTGCTCAACGAGGCAGGTAAGTGTTTACAAAAAAAAAAAAAAAAAAAAGACTTAAATAAGTTAAATGAAATTCATAATTATTACCATTTAACCAGGTATTCGCACCGCCTATGTAAAGCAGTGCGGCCCAAAGGCCTTCATTGCCCGCAAATGTGAGATGATACCCATCGAATGGGTGACCCGTCGCCTGGCCACCGGTTCGTTCCTAAAGCGCAATGTTGGTGTTCCCGAGGGCTACAGGTTGGTTCAATACATATGTACTTATGTATATACCGGGGGGTTATCTACCAATCCATTCCAAATGCGATCCCCCTTATCTCGGTTGAGATGTGGAGCCCGTGTGTTGCGGGTAAACAAATTTAAATGCAATCAATGCACTGCCTACGAGGTCAACGATCCGATCTCTCCCCCCGATAAGGCATTAGATTCTTGATCCCACAACCCACGGAATAACATTGGTAAAGTCATTGGGGCTGGGGGTTGGTCTGTAACATGAGACCGGATTTTCGTCATAGCATATTTTTTGATGTCAATTTAAGGCAATGTACCTTGTTTTATGCCTTGATTGTGTAAAGTCGTTGATCTTTTTATGAAAATCTATATATATTTATTTATAAAAATGTTCCTAGGCTTAGATCTCGGAGGGTATAACCTATTGACTTGATTTTGTTTAAATTCTGTCTCTTCTAAAAAGAAAATGTTAGGTCCTGCCCCTGAAAGATAGTTTGATTTTTTTCAATTTTCCAAATTATCGTAATTTAGAAAATAGCTCTAAGGAGGTCGGTCCTTGGTTTGCATAAAACTTTGTTTATGTTTCTTTTTTATAACTTGCAAGTCAAGATTCCGATCTTTTCTTTAACTTATTAATATTTTCCCTTTTACTTGTTTTTCACAGATTCTCTCCCCCGAAGCAGGAGACTTTCTTCAAGGACGATGCCAACCATGATCCGCAGTGGAGCGAAGAGCAGATCGTTTCGGCCAAATTCGAGTTAAATGGCCTGCTTATTGGTATAATTTATGGTTAAAAAACACTATATTATTACTAATATCCCCCATATTCCATAGGCCAAGATGAGGTGGACATTATGCGCCGGACCACCTTGTTGGTCTTCGAAGTCCTGGAGAGGGCATGGCAGACAAAGAATTGCGCGCTCATTGACATGAAGGTAGAGTTCGGTGTGGATGCCGATGGTAATATCGTTCTGGCCGATATTATAGACTCGGATTCGTGGCGCCTTTGGCCGGCGGGCGACAAGCGTCTGATGGTCGATAAGCAGGTCTATCGCAATCTGGCCTCTGTGACGGCCAGTGATTTGGATACCGTCAAGAGGAATTTCATCTGGGTGGCCGAGCAGCTGGCCGATATTGTGCCCAAGAAGGATCATCTGGTGGTGGTACTCATGGGCAGCGCCTCGGACACTTCGCATTGCGAAAAGGTGGCCACCAGCTGTCGTTCATTGGGTTTGAATGTGGAGCTACGTGTGACGTCCGCCCACAAGGGACCCGAGGAAACGTTGCGCATTGTCCGTGAGTATGAATCGGTGATGACGAATCTAATCTTTGTCGCCGTCGCTGGGCGTTCCAATGGCCTGGGACCCGTCATCTCTGGCAGCACCAACTATCCGGTTATTAACTGTCCGCCCGTCAAATCGGACAACATGCAGGTGGATGTGTGGTCAAGCCTGAATGTGCCATCGGGCCTGGGCTGTGCCACGGTTCTCTATCCAGAGGCAGCGGCCCTGCATGCGGCCACGATTTTGGGACTGGGTAACTTTATGGTCTGGTCGAAGCTACGCGTCAAGGCGCTCAATAATTTTATTACCCTGAAGAAGGCCGACAAAGAGCTGCGCGGCGTTCGTAATGCCTAAGGAGAGTTGCTCTAGGAGAGTTGCTTTTGGAGAGTTGCTCTGGGAGAGTAGCTCTTGGAGAGTTGCTCTGGCTATATCTTCATTCTTCCTTTGTTGCTTCTTTTTTTTTTTCTTTTGTATACATTTATATTTTTTGTAGTTTTAAGATATCATGACTTGAAGTTGTACCCAGTGTTGGGTAACTCGAAATATAAATAATATCCAAATAATAAAACAAAAATCTTGTCTGACTTTTAAGACCCATTATCTTAGCTCGTTTTATCATTGCATCTCATTCTTGCATTTTTTTGAAAATAAAATTCATTGCAAAAACAAAATCTACATTTCAAAAATTTAATTACATTAATTCTGTCTAATTCAAGTCTTTAGCCTTGGTATTTCTTGTCTTGAAGGCTCCGATTTGTATATTTGGTGCCCAGCCATGATTAAATGGTGGCACGTAGATTTTTAAAATATCACCATATAATTCATTCAACTTGAAATTTAATATTTTAATATATTTTCCGTTAAAAATTAAAAAAAAAAATTGTTAGATTTTAAATAAAAATATTGCATACTTTATTTTACATTTTTAAAGAATCTGCGCTTAACTGAACATACTTTCGGGCTGCGTTAAGTTTCTAAGCACAAAGCAAGAGTGACTAATAGCTGGCAATTATTGATTGAGGTATATAAGTAGTAGATCTGCTCTAAAGTTAAAAAATAAATATATATTAATAATGTCACCAAAGAGCTTACCTCAATTAGACCGCTTTTTCCGTGGGCCACGCGTTCTCGGTTTAGTGTAAAAAAAAGGAGAGCGGCTTACAAAATGCATGCGTCATTCGTATGACAGGTGTGATTCCAAAAAACGGCCAATATTTTCAAATTTAGTTTACAAAATTTAAAATATATACTTAATAAATAAGAATATATAGAAAATAAATCAACATCAATGAATAAATACATATATTTTAATTGAAATTAAAACCAAACTCAGTAATGCTTTAAAAAAAACCCCATAAAAATCGATTATTTTCAAAATAAATGCATTTTAAGAACTCAATACATTTTATAAAATACATGTTTTATATTCTGTATTGCAAGTAAAAGTAAAAACTAGTTAAATAATAATTCTAATAAAATTTTATCAATGATTTATGATACACAAATAAAATAAATGGTTAGAGATTTGTTTTTTTATCTACAAATATTTATATTATAATGAATATAAATTTGTTTGAAATTTAGATAAAATATATATATACTTTGAATGCTACATAATGAGTGCAAAATTATTTTTAATTTGTATTTAAATATTAACAGCACCATAATACTTAAATCAAAAATAAAACAAAACAAGCTTAACTATTAATATAAATAACGATGATAAAGTAACTATAATTTACATAATTTATTTATGAGGAAATTTAAGCCACTAATTTTGATCTCTCTATTTGTTTTAATTATTTTTCGTATATTTATAATAGATACAAGTTTTCTTTTTCCAATTTGTACCTAAACAAAAATTCATAAAACACAAATATAAGTTAATGCAAATAAAAAATGTGTAATCTACTTGTTTATTTATTTTTTATGAATTTATTTATTTATATATTCCTAGTGCGACAGGGTTAAAGCTTTTATTTATATTATATAATTTAATTATATTATTGCATTTATTTATGTCTAATAGTATACATTATTGACCATAACTGTTTTACGATTTATATATGTAGACTTTATACTTTAAACAACTCTTTTGATTGAAAAGATCTTTGGGTTGCCAAGGCAAATTAGCAGTACAAGGAGAAGGCAAGGAAAAAACAGTAACAGTACCAGGGAAACATATACAATATGTACATACATACATACATACATACACATGTACATTTGTGCGCTGGTCAGCCTCGGGTCAATTAATCATACTTTTAGTGTTTAGCAGACACAGCAAACACGGACAAACACACACACAATTCATAATAATAATAATAATAACAATAACTTAGCATAAAAGCGAGACGGAGACGGCGAATGTACACATTAAAAGTCAGGGTCAAAGTGTGGCCATTGTGTTGGGCATCTCCTCTCCCCTACCCTCTGGGGGGTTTGGGTCTCTGTTGCTCCCCTGTTTGAAACAACAATTTATGTAGAAAAAGGAATATGAATGGCAAAGCAAATGTAACATAATGTTAAGAAAACGAAGGAAACCGAATAAGAGAAACCAAAACAATAAGATCAACACTGAACTGGGAATACACTTTCCAAGAATAAGAAAGCCAACATTGCAATAATAATATAAAGTCCGCTTTATAAGTCTTTAAGAATGTATTAATATCATTATTTTATATTTTAATACTTTTCAATACCTTTATTTTATGGTCTTTCGTCAAGCTTTAGACAATTCGTACATGCTCTTTGCTCTTGTGTGTGTGTGTGTGGGGGGGAGCGGAGAGGTTAAAATGAGTGAAACAACAATATTGACGCTGGAATCGACGGAGGCAGAGCTCTTGGTCCGCCTGGGGGTCGCCAACAACAACAAATAACAGAAGCGGCCACTGCAAAAACAACAATTGCAACTATAAGAAATACAAGAACAACGACAACAATGGCCGGCAATTGTTTTGCGGCATCGTCGTCGTCGTTGACGTCGTCGCCGCCTCTGCCTCGGCCGTCGTCGCAGTTAGCGTCAATGACGCAGCGCTATGTTTGCGGTTGCTTTTATTGCCGCTCTCTCCTCCCCCTCCCCCCTACACATACCCACATACATATTGTATTCCCCACCATTCCACAACCACATCTTATCCCCGCCCCCCATCTCCCTCCCAAAAAAGCCGCAAGGGGTTTCTTTATTTCATTTGTTGTTTGTTGTTTTTGTTTTCTGTTTACCGATTCGGTTTCTTTTTACCACGTTTTTCTTACTTTTTGCTGTTGTTGGCGCATAACAAAAAAAAAATCGTTTTTTTTTACAAGCAAATGCCGATCGCCGTCGATCTTTCTACACGTTTTCATTATCATTTTACTGTCTGCCTCTCCCTCGCACATACACCCCCCGCAGCCATTGGACCATTTGCACATGCCATCTCGCTCCCTCGCTCGTTCACTGCAAGGTACGATTGAAATTTCCTATGATGAAAAGTCTTTTATTATTATCAATATCATTAAAATATTATTAAGTAACTAAAAATTTCCTTTTTAAATGTTGCTTAAATAAAAAGCAAAGATGTTAAGAATATTACTTTGTTCTTAATAATAATTAATAATTTTTTTCAAGAAGCTTTACCGTACCCTATTATTTGGCGAGGAGGCAACTCTTTCAACTTGTTGCTAAAAATATGCAAGACAGTAAAAGGAAACCGGTTTGTGTGTTATGTATATGTATACAAACCAACATACATACATACATACATACATATGTATGTACATATGTATATATAACTGGTTGATGATGGGTGCCGAGCCACTGACCGAAAGGGGTAGACTCAGGGGCGGGTTTCAGGGAGGTAGAGTCAGGGGGAAACTGGAACTGTGACTTGATTATTCCAGTCGGCAAAAGAAGCAAACCGATCCGTGCACAAATAAAGCCAGGCTAAAGAAAACAACAACAAAGCATGCAAAACGCCAACACGTAATACAAGATCGTAAAGCGGTTGCTATATAGCTTCATATATATGTACATACATACATATATGGAACTGTTACGGGGGGAGGAGGAATAGGAAAGGGTAGCATCGATTACGCGCGCCAAACCGGCAAGTCGATGTCACAGTGGGTACTGTTGAAAAGTTACTTTCCATAACAACAATTTAAATATTTCTTATTCTTAAAAAGAAAATTTACAATGTGATATGAGATAAATGTTTTTATAGGTAAAACATAAAATCTTCGCCTGAACTTCGAAGATTTAATAACCACTGTATATTGTTTTTTTTTTTTTCTTCAACTGTCAATTGTTGTTGTGTAGTTCTCGTTGTTATTGTTATTGGCTGTTGTTGTCACCGCAAGTTGCGCTACTTTGCGCTTATTCGGCTTCTTCCCGCCGCTCTCTTTCGTCTGCTGTAATGCCTCTCTTTCTATTCTTATTCCTTTTTTCTGGCTTTCTGCTGGCAATGTCACTCGTCAGAAGAGCGAGTTGTTGCATGGTGGAATTATAATTCCACCATGAGATGTTGTAAATACAAGTTAGGTTTATTGCTCTCCCTTTCTCTCTTTCTCCGGGAGCCCACTGCTCTCATTGTGCTCTTCTTACTTCTATCTCTCTCTCTCCTCTTTCCACTGTTGATACGGCTTAACTGTGAATTGGCCGCGCGACGAACAAAGATCACATCAACTTGAATTGTGAGTTAAAAGCAGAACGGGTCGGGGAAGGACAAGCGGTACGACAAGTGATAAGCCTAAAACACGAAAATAAAAGAAAATAAATACAGAAAAAAATGGAAAAAAGCCCGCGCGATAATAAAAATCTAAATAAAAACACACATCATCAGGCACAGAGAGAATTGACAACAACACTCGAAACGACCAGACATGTGTTTGATACGTTTGCTCGATCGGAGGGTGTGGCGGAGTATACGGGTGTCCCAGAGGGCAAATGATCGCCGGGGGAATCACGTTCCCACCTTATCTACGGAACCTGGCACCGCTGCGAGTGCAAACATAATTTATTTCGGACATTGTGCAAGTCATAGCGTGCCACAGCGAGCAGTGCATAGCGCATTCCACACAAATTGATGTTTTTTTCTTGCTTCTCTATAGCCCCATTGCATAAATAGAATAATCGGAATTTTTAACTGGTTTAACCCATAACTTTTGGGTAATATTCCCACATATTCATTTATTTTACATATATAGGCTCGCTCTATATTTCCTAGAAAATTACTTGTTTTTTATAGTTTTCAAACGGTTAGACAACGTTTTTCATTCTAATAAGCGAAAATGGCAAAAATGAAAAAGAAAGGACCCGACTAAGTCGCCCATGTTATTATGTTCTTATGAAACAGAATTATAGAATTATGGAAAGAGAGAATGAGGATTCTTCTGGGAACAGCAAATACTCGCATGGATTATATTCAGATTCACAGCTGGAACCCGAATACCAGGGATGCAGGTACACCAGGTAAGCCAACCAAGTTTGGTATGGGGGCGGAGAGCACGTGGTGAGCCACGCAGATATATTCGCTGAATCTTAAGCGGATTATGAGACGTTAACCCTTCACGACTCAACCCCTCCCATACGTTAAAGTTGTCGCATTGATTGACCCGTTTTCCGCCCCCAACTTGCTGTCGCTGTTAACCCCACGAAAGGCCCCGGGAATTCACTTCCAGTCGTTGAATATTTTTTGCATGTCCAGCCTCGGGTTACGCCAGAATTCTGCAGTCCACTGCTCAGCATGTGCTTTCATTTTATTTTGCCTTCCTCTTCTCTTCTTGTGTTTTGTTGTTGCTGTTGTCTTACTATTACTTTTGTTATTTTTATTTTCAGCCCCTCGCCGGCGTAGCTGCACTGAGACTAAATGCGGGTTAATGAGCAGAGCTTAAGAATGAGGTAATTTAGAAATCCTGTGAAGAGATATTAAATTGCCTGATATTCGTTTAAATTAATTATAAAATTATTCCAGTTGTTTTGTATACATCTATTTACATACATTGAATATTTATTTTTTTGTTTTGATCATGCTACTTTTTTTTCTTTGTGTGCCTTTTGCTTTATTTCGAACGTTCGTTTCGTTTCGTTCCGTCCGTTCGCATCTCGCCCTTTCTTTCGCACGCATTAGTCTCGCGTCTCAGTTGTAGTCTGTCTCTCTCCCCCTCTCCTTCTTCTGACGAACGAATGTGTGTGTGTGTATGTTAAAGTTGAATGTGCCGGTTTGTTCTGTTGCCAGTTGTTGTTGTTGTTGACGTTGGTCGTGTCATGTTGATTTGTGTGCTCTTCTCTACCGCTCCCGCTCTCTCCTTTAACGTCTGCGCTAGTTATTCGGTATGCTGCTGTCGTGCTTCTTCTTGCTCTTCCACTTCTGCTTCATCTTCACAAGCATACACACACACATACATATAACACTGGCGTCCATGCACAGACAACTACGCAAACAACATCAAGACAATGCGCAGTAGATAACAAATAGCCCCACCACGCCTTGCTATCACCCTCTCCTACTCTATCGGTCTTGCTCTTGCTGGCACTCTTCTGCTCCCCCGCTCTCGTTTGCCCTCTCTCTCTCTCACTCGCGTATATATAAATTACGTGTGTCTGTTTGTACATACATTTGTATCTATGGCAACACAGCGTGAGATATACATATAAGCGTATGTACATATGTCTCTTCGGTTTGTATGTAATGAATGTATGTATGATATATGTATGTGCGGTGCTTATGCAGACAGCTGCTTTGTGTGTCAAATTGTAGCGAAAAAAATTGTTTTTTTTTTATACCAACGCGAAGAGGAAGAGCGACAGAGCGAGAGGTCGTTAGGTGGGTGGGGAGCCAGAGCGCGGAGGCGAGTGGTAGAAGAAGAAGAAGCAACGACCCAATGCGCATTTTTCTTTTCACCTTTTACTTGAAGTAGTGAACAAAGCAGTTGCCACATTGCAAGTAAATAACTTAATTTATTTAAAATAAGTCTGGTTTGTGTTATTTTGATTTAATTATTCATTATTATTTATACAAATCTGTGTTTCTTTTATTTATTTTTTATGCAATCAAATAAATAGATTTATTAAGGAAAATAAAGAGTTAAGTGTGGTTAGAAAATTTTAAGTAAATTCCTTCGACGCAGTTCAGACATTAAACAAATTTCTATTTCTCGCAATAAATTTCTCACAGGGCTGCCTGTGTTTCACTCCCCACACTCGTTCGTCCCCCACACAATCTCTTTCTCTTACGCGGTGGAGCAGCGGTCGCTGTTGCCGTGCGGCGCTGCGCAAAAACAACGCAGCCCGCTCTCTGCTGACGCACTGGCTCTCTCACTCACTCACTTAACCACCCACCCGCCATCGGACCGTCTCACTCGCGCGTGCGACGTTCTTTACTGGCGCATTGTTTGTTTTTGTGTCTGCCGGCGTTGCCCTGTTGCCAAATTTCACTTTGCTTGATAGTGTATGTGTGTATGCGAGTGCTTGCGTGTGTTTTATATCAGAAATTTCCATTTAATTTTTTATTTAGGTTTCCTTTTTGTTGTTTTTTTTTCGCAACGATTGCGTGCCTGTGTGTGTTTGTGTGAATGTTGTTGGTATATAATTTTCGATGTGTGTATTTTAGTTACACTTTCAGCTGCTGTTTCTTTTTGCTTTATTTTTCTTTTACCTTTTTACTTTTTGCTTTTTGCTTTTTTGCCTCTGTGTTTTGGTTAGTACGTCACACCTTTTTCTGCAGAGCTAGAGTTAGGGAAAGAGAGCAAGACCAAAGGAGAGAGGAGACGCAAGCGAAAGAGAGCGCAAATTACTGCATAGGCCTGTGAAAAATTGACAGCGCAAATCTCAGACGAGGGTTGTTTTTATTTTCTTTTTCTTCCATAGCTTTTTTCCCCGTGTATTTTGTATTTATCGTCGACTTTTTCGCATAGCCACAGGTGTCGTTGCGCAGTCGACGCTAGCAACGACAGAGGCAGCGGAGCCGGCAGCGGCATCCGTCAAGTTCAGCTCTAAAACAAAAAAAAAAAAAAACGAAAATATTACAATAAAAAAAAAAAAGGAAAACGCACACTTCTCGCACCTTTGTGCAATTATTTTGTCGTCAAAAAGTTAACCTCAAAATTCTGGAGTTGACGCTGTCTCTGCCTCAGCTGGCGCCGACGTCCACAGCAGCGCCTGTTGAACGTGACTCAGACGACGAGAAAAGAGGCCTAAGTACGAAATTTCTATTGTTTAAACTGTAAAGCTTACGTTAAGGCAGCAATTAATATAGAGTAGTTTCAAAAGTTGAGAGGTGGGAGACAACACATAAAAGAAGCCTACTCTTAAATACAATATTTTTTTTAAAGTTAATTTATTTATTTGTACAGTTTGGGTTTTGCAAGTGTTCTTGTGCGTATGTATGGCTGTGTGCACTATAACAAACTTTGCTCCCTACACTTGACCTTGTTTTGCCATTTCATTTTGTGCCACAAACACACACACACACTGAGATGGGGATGGATTATTGCGGTGGACTACGAACCAAAAACTGTTTGCCGCAAGGATAAAGAGGACGCAAAACGGAGAGGAGTGGAGAAAGAAGTATAAGATGAGAAGAGGCCGTAAGGCAGACATGTGAAAAGCAAAGTAAAGATGCCGAGGGCAAAAGGCAAAAGGCAACAAATAAGCACACAAAGTACAGTGGATATTGCAAGTTTTACAGGAACTTTCACTACAAATCGATGTATGTACATAATAATAATTACGAGAACATCAATAGATCGAAAGTTTGTGAAGAGGAATAAAAGGAAAGATAAAGGAAAACAACAAGACTCCAGTAATTAAGTAAAATATTTTTATTTTCTTTGAGATGGTTCAAATTCCGGCTATAACAACTGTCCAAAGCTAAAAGCTCAAAAATAAAAAAAGGCAAGAAAGCAGAGAACGACAAAATAAAAGAATTTAACACACAGTGGTGTGGTGTGTGTGTGGGGGGGTTAAACACCTATTGCATAATTTCCAAAAAAAGGCTCAAAGGGATCAAAAGGCATATAATATTTTCAAAATGACTCCCTCTTAAGAGAATTCCATCTACGCCGCTGACCAAAGCCAAAGGCAAAATGGAAAAAGAATCGACATCTAAAAAAAGGGCGGGGGAGAGATGTGTAGAGGTAAGCGGTGGGCCAATAAAGGGGGCTGCCAATGAAGTTGGAGGATGTAGAGGAAAAGGAGGAGGATGCAGTGGAGAAGGAGGAGGTGGAAATAAAAATTCAGAGCAAGGCGAAGAGCAAAACAGGAAGGACAGGGGGCAACAATGTTATTAATGACCTGACGTCGTGCTGTTTTTATTTTTATTATTTTTTTGTTTTTATTGTGGCAAACCAGAATAAACCCGTAAAACCAAATGCTACAGAAAACGAATTTAAAAAAAAGCACAAAGAAAGCAAATAAGAAAGAAGAAGAAATACACACACACACAAAAATGTGGCAAATAACAGAACCATAAAGAATTTAAGTTTGAAATCTATTTAAGAATCTTCTAATAATACATACATACTGGTTCTTCGAACCTCTAGCCCTGTTTAAGGGTTAAGGTAAGCGGCAACAACAACAATTAAGGGTGTGACCAAATGCAAATAGCAGTTAAAAATTTGATCAGGTTACGTGAATGCATAAATAATTACTCGCACAGCCATGCATTGCATGGAAAATACTGACACACACACACACACGCACGCAGGGATGCCATAAGACCCCTTTCTCCACCCCACCCCAACCCAACCAGTCAGCAAAACACAAAAAAATAGAAGCCAAAAGAAGACAACAACAACAGATAAAAAAAAAGTAGAACCCGACCTAACCAAACCAGCGATAATAGAGCAATGTAAAAGGGCAAGAAGTGTGAGAGAGAGAGAGAGTGTGTGGAGCGAACAAGCCAGAGCGAGATGGAAGCTGTATAACGGCAATGGCAATGCCAACAAATTAAAGTTACTAAAGCAAAAGGAAACGGCAATAACAACAAGAACAAGCTGTGAATTTCTCTTGGCATGGAATGGAAACGTGAGCCAGAAGAGATGTGATATGGTGGAGTGGGCAATAAGGAGACGGAAAGAGAGGAAAGACGGGCGAGCGCGTGCAAAAAAAAATAATAAGACAATAAAAGAATCGCAGTCGGAGCAGCGCAGCAGCAGAAAATGTAAAGAAGAAGCAGCTGAACAAGAAGAGATGAAAACAAGAAGCAAATGAAGAAGAAGAAGGGAGCATGGTAGTGTGGAGGAGCAGGAGAAGGAGGAGAACCGCTCACACAAATTTAAAATGAATAAAAACCGGTTTGCCATATACAGTTCTTTTTCTGTTCCATATCTCCCTCTCTCTCTCTCACTCTTTCTGTTTTTGCCTCTGAGCCCCTGTCTCTCTCTTTCTTTGTCCATCCTCCCCCTCTCCATTCGCCTTCGTCTTTAGCCTTTCGCCTCTTTGCTTTGCATTTTGTCATTTTTGCATTTTTACTGCAGATTCTTCCAGGCGACAAAAATGTCGCTGTCACTATTTAAATAATCAATTAAAACAGTTATAAAATGACTAATTTTTATTTCCTTTTATACTAAACATATTTATTTTTAATTTTTGTTAGTTTATTTACATATATTGTAGTATCAAAAATATAATAACTAGTTACTTTCTTTTTAGTCGAGAATTGGTAGACTTATGTGGTATTTGGAATAAATTGAGAGTCAAAAGATAGACGATTCATCCGTCCAAAGACAAGTACTTCGCTGATGATCCGTTCGGCGAAGAGCCGTTGATCTGGTTGCATATTCCGGAAATGGGAGGCCATCCGCCTACCGATCAGCTCGCACTCGATATCGCTCTCCCTATCCCTATCCCTATCCCTATCCCTATCCCGATCCCGATCCCTATCCCGATTTCTATCTGGAGAAATGTCCTCTGTGACCCGCTGTCGCTTTCCCTGCTGCTTCCTGCTGTTGTCGTCGTAATCGCTGGCATTATTACTGCTCTGACGGCGTCGTATACGTCGCATAGTGGAACGTGAAGACTTATCCAGTTCATGTTCTTCCCGGGAACCAGAATGGGACTGATTACTTGTAGCGTCATGGAAATCATTGTTGATCCCCTTAAGATCTGTCCTGTGGCGCACCGTTATTAGTGGCCCGGGTTCGAGATCAGGATCTGCGTCGGCCTCAGTGTCCAGATATGGTTCAGGTTCAGCCTCGCCATCGCTCACAGGTTCCATGCCCCCAAGTACATCCTCCTCCTTGTGAAAGGAGCCCGCAAATATATCGTTGTCCTATAAGAATATAAAAAAATGGGATGTATTTGGGATAAAAGATACAGGATATCATAAGATTAAAGTCTTAGATGGCAGCTTAAAGTTCAAAAGAAAATGTACATATGTAAAAATGGAATGAATTTCTTTGAATTCTTTAAAATTCTTCAGATTTCTCTAATGTTTTCGCACTCACTTCGGTTTCATTACCAATAAGATGATGGTTCTCCTGGTCGGATAATGATGATGATACCTCATTGATTTCACTATTTTCCATATTTTCGTGAATCCCATCTCTAATTTGAATTCTATCCAAAGTCTCAACTTTGACCGATGTTTGCTGTTGTTGATACTCCTGATCATGCAGTTCTGGCTCCAACTCCATTTCATCCTCTTTTTCCATACTATCGTTATATTGTAAAACACCCGTTTCCAGTTCACAAAAAAAGTCCAGATCTTTGAAATACCATAGACTTGGAACATAGGTGTGTCCACTACGCAGTACCTTACGCAATTCCCGGCGATACGATGTCCGGAAATTGTTAATCTTTCGCTTAAGCGAATGGCAATTGGCATTAGGATCGATCTGACGCATCAGCGTCAAAAGTCGGCCATAGGACTCTTCCTTGAGTCGACGATTGCGATAGGACTTGCTACGCACCAGCCACAGTTCCGGCATGGAGCGGTACAGCTTGAAGAACTCTCGCCATAAAGCGTTGGACGTGTTACTATGCTGCGACATGGCAACCACCGAGCGACCCCTGCATGCGACTGAATGGAATCTGAATTTGATATCGGACGACCGAAAACGACTGTCGTACGACCAGTGCTGCTAGTATGGCGGAGGCAAAAATGGCTAGATTTGCCAAAATAAAATGTACTAGAAATTTAAATACACAGCAGAATTGTGGACAAGAGTGAGTTTTCTGGTTATTAATTGAAAGACTGACTGTAAAAATTACTGAACCATTATTAGTCTTTAAAAAAGATAATCAAACCATGAAATTTTCTGCACAAAAATACAAATTACAAGATTTGTCACAGAATTGCAAAAATTGTTAAATTAAAATTAGCTAGTTTAGCTAAGTTTGGTAGCTTATAGCATTAAAAATGAAGAAATTTACAGATCTAGCTAAAAAATTGCTAAAATGGCAGCTATGCATACGACCAACGGTCTGTCGTACGACGGGTTCGCCGTCAAACCACAACGCGAGCGAACAAGCGCAAGAAGCCTTTAACGTACAGGAAAAAAAAACGGTACTTCCTAAGGCAATCAATCCCGAGAACCACTTTCGAACGGGAAATAAATATTAATATACCAAGCGATCTATTATTAATTTAATATTGAATTAAATGACTGCGCTACGATCATTCTTAAAGTAAGCTTTACTCACATTAATGCTGGTCTCATCGAGACTATCGTCCAGACTCTCCGACTTCACCCGCAACGGGGATTGAATATTGAGAATGGGATTGAGAAAGTCCATGAGGTTAAACCACCAGAGACGTGGCTTGTAGCCATTTTGGGAGGCCTGTAACTTTTGCATTTGACGTCTATAGGAGCATCGCAATGAGTTTATTTTTCGCTTTACATCATGAACGGAAGCTTTGCCATTAATCCGTTGCAGGATATTAAGGAGTTCCCGATAACCTGGCTCTTTCTTCTGTTTCGATAGGTAATCCTCGCTGGTGCTGTCCCACAAGGCGGTGAAGTGGCGATAACAACTAATAAACTCCTCCATTACCTTTGATCGAAATGAAATGATTCATAGTTTATTTATAAAACGTGCAAGAAAATATTTTCTTAATTGAAATAGTTAAATTTTAAGTAATTTTTTGTAATAGTAAGTATTAAGTTGATAATAATAAAATAATAATATACAAAAAAAATACCTCACGTTCGTCGTACAAATTTACGGGACTACCGACAGCTCGCGACATTTTCGCTACGATTGTCTGACGTTGAATGAGGACGCATGACGGTCTACGACTGATCGGCTATTTTATTTAATGACGCTGTATGACTCGGTATTACGCGGTATGAAGCGGCCTCATGCCAATGCAGCGTGTGAGAGAACCTTTGCCCATCTAGCACTTCTCCTCCTCTTTTGGCCACCGTCATCTCGTTCATCCGTTTTCCGTTTCATTTCGCTCTTGTTGCCGTCTCTTCCTTTTTGCTTCTTTTATTTATTTATGTTTGTTATAAAATGTCGCTGCTGCTGCTGGTACTGCAGCGTTGCCGAACTTCAGTTTGTTTCGAACATGTTGCGCTGTTGCCGCTTTTACTTATGAGTGTATATGATGTGTGTGTGTGTTCCGCCGTGTATTTTTTTCCTTTTCTATTTTTGCACTGAAAACTGGCAACGTGGCCAAACTAAGCGGGGCGCTTAGAAAAAAAAACAACAAAAATGTTGCAAGTCTTCCGCCGGCCGGTTGCAAACAACAATAGCAACAACAGCATAGCAAAAAGAGGGGCGTAGAAAATGGGAAAAGCGAAAAGAGAGAGAGAGAAAGAGAGCGATGAGCTGTAGAGAGTCAAATAAGAGGGTGAGGAGGAGGCAGCGATGGCAGACCTAATAATAACAAACAAGGCAAATCAGCACCAACAACAACGACAATGGCAACGGACAACGGACAATATTAATAGACACGAAACATTAGCGCAAAATGCACAGCAAGAATTTCCCATTACGAATGGAAATTTGAATAATAAAGAAATACTAATCATTAAGAATTAATAAAAAATAAACAGACAAAGCAAAGCCAACTTTATGTGGGGGAAAAATTGCATAATAATTACATTACATTTTATTATTTGATATTTGATTACAAACTAATCGAATATTTAAAATTACATAATAAAGAAAACGAGATAAATAGATTTATTAATCAATTTATTTACAAAAATAGCGCTAGGTATTTTTTTTTAGGAATATTCTCAGGTAATAAATTGCACGTGTGCAATTATTTTTCTTTATTTTATTCGTTTTTAGGCCTGGCCTAGGCCGACGCTGGCCGTTGCCCTCTGCCCGCAAAGCCACCCACCCACAGTCGCCCCCTCCCCTTCCCCGCCTTGCAGCAAGCGAACCCACACTGCAATCCCCCTGTTCGCGCCGCCTGCGCGCTCTCTCAGCGATTTTCACTTTCACTGCAAATTGGCAAGCAGCGAAAAAAAAAAAACAGAAAAATAAAATTGATAAAGCAAAGGAGAAGCAAAACAAAACGCATGAGGCGATCGGAAAAAGAGGGGAATTAGCTAATCAAAAAATAAAAGGGGTGCAAAAATTGCAAAGGAACGAAATGCAAACTGACAATTTGATATTTGCTTAGTTTTCACAATTCAATCAAAAGTCTCGCCGGAAATCGAAAACTAAACAATTCCTCGAGAGGCGCCCGTAATCCGAGTTTTATAAACTAACGATCAGCCAGAAGATAAACAAAAATATATAGGAAAAGCTTAGTAAACATTTAGAAACAAGGAACAATTTGTTTAGGCGTAATGTTAGTTGGGAACTTTAAGTAAATACAAGTTTATATTTATAGAAGTCAATTAGATTGAACTGTAAAGTATAGAAAAGTCGTATTATCTTATTATTTATTATTATTTAATTAAACCTATTTAATTTTATAATAAGAAAAAGAAATAATACATAATCTTAAAGAAATAATAAATAATCAAATTATTAAATTAAATCGGTTTAGTTTAAAAATAACATTATTATTTCTTTAATTTTATTATTAAATTAAATCGGTTTAACTACAAATTTTTTTCATATTATTAAATTAAATAGGTTTAATTTAAAAATAACATTATTATTTCTTTAATTTTATTATTAAATTAAATCGGTGTAACTACAAAATTGTTTCTAATATTCTAACTAAAATTAAGGCTTCATAAAAAAGTACATATAAAAAATATACATAAATTATTATAATATAAACATAAATTTTTAAAATCTACGACAGCTTCACCAAAAAATATTAAGACTTTTACAATACACCAACTTCCTTTTTTTAAACTGAATAATTTAATTTGATTGGTAAATTAAATAAAATAAGTTTGTTAATTTTGTTAAAATACAATTCATAACTATTAATATTTAAATATAATTAAGTCTTGTCATGTATAAGATATAAATTCTACGCTTATTCCCATAATTAAAAAAAAAAAAAACAATTTTTTAAATTATTATTTAATTTCATAATTATGTATTTTCCATTATTTAATTCCATAATTCTTGGGAAATACATAATTATGAAATTGAATAATGGAAAATACATAATTATAAAATTAAATAATAATTAAACAACTGATTTTTTAAAACAAAAAATGTCTCAAACTGGAAAATAAATGCCATGGCACTTGACCAATCCAATTTGGACGCCACTGTGCGGCACTTGGCTTACAAGTTCGATGGCGCCATGTTCGATGGTCGACGTCGAACCAACTAACGGCCAACCGAACCAAAAGCAACAAAACAACAGGCGCTCCCGCTCTTTCTCTCTCTGTGCTGCTTAAATCAAATCCGCCAAATATTAAGCCCGATATTAAATACATCCATAATTCCGATAATTTCGTATCAATATTTTGCAATTATATTTAAAGGACTTGATAAAGGCAGAGGCATATATTAAACCACATTTCCCATACAATATACACATGTATTTTTTTTAATGTGTTTCGTTTCGTGTCCGGTTGGTTGTCTTCAATCTTTGGTTCGATGTTGCATCGATCAAAGTTGCCGTTCGATGGCTGTCACTGCCAGCGTCGCTGTCATTGTTTCGGCGTTGTCGTTGTCGTTGTCGAAATGGCTGCAAACGCAAACTAAAAACTCGGGTGTGTGCTGCGCGCAGAGCATGTGAAAGAAAAAAATAAAATAAAAAGAAAAGAAATTGACAGCGTTTTGCGAATTTATTTATATACAAACGTATATATTTACGTTGATATATATAACAAAATCCAAGTAAAAGAAAATCGAACGGAGGTATTTTTTGTGCAACGCAAAATAGATAAATACAGCTATAAAATATATATACACATAACAGCAAATATTCATATGTATATATATCTGTCAGTGCGTGCGTGTGTGTTTGTGCTGTCAAAGCTAATCAAAAAAGAAGAAAAATTCCCACAAAAGGCAGCAGCGGCGCAACTAAAAGAAAAAAGAAAATCAAATAAAATAAAGTATTAAAATTGCGTCGCGACTTTTTTTTTATAACATTTGACTCGTTCTCTCGCTTGCTAGCTGAATCGCTCGCCTCCCTGTCTCTCTCTCTCGCTCTCTTTCTCTTTTAAAATGTGTGTGTTCTAATTTTTTGTAGTTTATTATATATATATATATATATATATTTTTTTTTTTTTGTTAATTTGACCCCCCTGTTGGTGTAGGTGTGTGTAAACATAGTTGTTTTTTGTACACGTACACAGACAATACCAATACACATGCGGAGAGAATTCGTTAAATAAAAAAAAAGAAGAAAAACGAAACATTTTTTTTTGGGCCAGACAACGCCCTGTGCTAAAAGAAAAAAATATAATCAACCGTTACCTATTCGCCGCTATTAAATATATATGTTTAAATCTGCTTACCTTAATATATATATATATTGATATATATATATATAGGTTTATAATTTTTTTTATTGTTACCGCTTCGCCCAAGAATAAGAAAAATCAATAGATTTCGCGAATTTGTGCCGCACGACCGAAAAAAAGAAGAAAAGAAAGAAAGAAAAAGTAAAAAAAAAATTAAAGCCAAGTTGAGAAAACTTAATTTGAATACTTTTTTTTTGTTGGGATTCTTGTGGATTTTTGCAACGCGGATTTATCTACCATTCATTGCCGAGCTGGTAAGTTGTAGAGAAAAAATGTGTAAAATATAAAATATTCCATAAAACTTTGATTTATTTGAATTCAAATTTCAAAATTTGTGAAATATGTGCTGTGGATTTTCTTTAAGGATCCATCCTGTATGCCTGGGAATACAGGGTTATCTATGTATATTGTTCTACAAGTTATTAAATTTACATCTTAGGAGAACTTGGGCTTAATTTCAATTTTGCAAACTAATTTTAATATTAGGAAATGTTAAAAAAATTTAAGTTTACTGGCAAACTTTTAAACTAGTTTCTTACTTTTTCTTGAGAAATCAATAAGTTTTAACAAAATTTTCAGCTATGTATTTAAACAAAGAATTTTGAGAATAGATTAATAATGAATACAAATTAAAGCTTTTAAAATTGTCTAAATATACTTTACCATTAGAAAATCGTATGCTTTCAGAAATATACATATGTATATAGAATTTAATAGATTTATATGATTATTTAAAGACTAAAGAAATCTAGAAGGTATTTGGATAACCGAAGACCCAATCTATGGTTCCTTAATAATTAAAAACTAAATGTATTGTACAATATTTCGGTATTGTGAAACTCAGAACACTGCCTTTTTTAAAAAAATTTGCAATGTCTTGAAAAAGGTTAAAGCTTTAAAATATGACTTTCACTTTGTCTTAAGCCTAAATCGGTGTAAAAAGAATAGATTTCCTTATTCCAATTATTTAAATGTATAATTTTTTTATAGTTTAAATCAGATTAAATTATTTTGTATTCCAAAAGCCGTCGGTTACCTAAGCTTGTGGTTTCCTTTATTTGTTAGTCTCGTATTTCCAAGTTAAAAAATTCAAATTGGAAACAAGAACAAATTTTATTGTTATAAAAATATATTGAAAATATTTTTATTATGTGTAACACAAAAAAAACTAAATTTGTCTTGGTTTTATAATAATGGTTTGAGTTCGGAACGATTTTTCAATTTTATAATGAATAAAAGGAGTTTATATAATGTTATTATATTAAAAAGTATAACAACAATTTTTCTTGGGGTTTTCATATTATTCTTATTATCTTATTCATTCAATAATGTTTAACCTGAGGTTTATTACCCTTCGGGCTCATTAGGAAATCTCATTAAAGGCGGGTTTTTTTTGTTGGGAAATAAAACCCATACTTGAGGTTCAGAAATCTGTATTCTTGGATAAGCCTCTTTCTTGATTTGATTTTATCAATTCTCCCCGCGACATGTGTTCGATCTCCTCTTCTTCCAGCTGAAACGTGTGGCGCCAAAAATATCAAGTTTTTTTTTATCACTTTGTTTTTTTTTTGTTATATTTTGGTATATCTATTTTTTTTGTCGATGACTCGCTATATTTCTGGTATATATTTCCATAGATTTGTGGCTTTATTTATTTATACCATTCCGTGGCCTGGGCTTTCCAGCGTTTTTAACCAACTTCTTCCACATATTTGTAGTATGTATGTACATATGTATAGTTATGTACATACATATTTGTGCTTCATTCTTATAGCTATTCCCATTCCGAACGCGATCCGTTGGCTAATTAGCATTTAAATTATGCAAATATAACTGATGATGTTTCAACCAATTTCTTTTCTTTCTTGAAATGTGTGCTCGAAATGTGAATAGCTATACTACGTGATATATATTTACATTTGTTTGTATGTATATACAAAGTGGTCTCAGTTTCTTCTTTTTATTTTTCTTAAAAAAAATTTTTTTTTTCTTTTAAGCCGCACGTAGAATTTCTTGTTGAACCGGTTTTTGTCTGCTTGCTGCTCACCATATTTTTTATTTGTTGCCACACACACACACTCGCACACCAAAAACAAATAACAAATATATAAAAAAAAAGGAAGAAAAAAATACATATTCACTTGGTATTTCTTGTTTTCTTATTTGTTTTTTTTCTGCGTTCATTTAAATGCAATCGCAATCCGCGCATATTGATTTTTTCTCTTCTCCAGAAAAATAAAAATAAAAAAAAAGGGAAATGTTTGTAAAATAAAAAGAAAAAACAAATTGAGAAGATACGCAAGTAAAAAGTTCACGTTCGCCTGAAGTTTGGCAACGTTGCCTTTTTCCCTGATGGAGGAAACGAAGAAACGCAAAAGAAAATGGAAGAAAAATGTTTTGCAAAAGAGAGAAACACATACATGTTTTATGCATTTCTAGTTAACATTAACTGATGAAATAGAGATGAAAAATACTTGTTAAATGTACCTTAAACCGTTTTTCTTCAACTACCTTTATAAATTTTATCAAATTCTTTGAATATTTCAACAATAAATTAATTTGATAATCTGTTTTTTTTTTTCTAAAAGGACTTTTTAGCATTTAAACAAAACAAAGCAAACATGACAGAAATAAATCAATGTAAATCTGGGATTATAGAGAAATCTGAGGAAAACATGGGAAAATCTTCAGCAAGGGGGGATGGGAACAAGGGAACAGTGGCCCGAGATTGTCACTTGACAGTTTAATGGAATTTTTATGTTTGTTGGCAACAAAATAAAGCTAAAAAAAAAAACAAAAAATATGTACAATATGACACAAAGTTGTAGCAATATGAAATTACGCGGCAAATGAAAACGAAACAAGGCTACGAGAAGAACAACAAAAGCCGCTAAAAATGAATGAGCAAAAGTCAAAGTTGATATCAATATTTCTTATATTTTTTATTATTATTTCTGTGCCATCGAATGTAGATCATTCCTCCCCTGTTGTATTTTCTTTCCTTTCTTTTTGTTGTATTAATTATTCCATTAGCAAACTTTGGAACATGTGAAAGTAATTTAAAAGCAAATTCCTTGCTCTTGTTCTTATCTCGCGCAACTTTCTTATCGCCTCTTTTTTTCATACCCATCGTCGCTTTTTCACTATCTCTCGAATGTTCTTGAACCTGAAGAGGAGAAAAAGAAACAAAAAAATAAAGAACGGAGAAAACAGCGAAAGGAAGCTACAAAAAAGCAGAAGCTTGATTTTGGAAATTTTCGCAAATTTTTAGCAGGTTTTCAAAAACAATTTATTCTGTTTTGAAGAAAGGTTTTTGATTTAAACATTTTAAATATTTCTCACACAGATATAATTAAGTTTGATAATATTCTTTCAAGATTTTTAAAGAATTAATCATATTTTAAATTAAAATCCCTCTTAATTCTTAAGATTTAAAATGAAAACAAGAAGCTTTTTTAAATTAAATACTTATACTTATACTTATACCTTTCTTGCAAGAGTATAAAAATGCAGTTGTAAAATAAATTAAAAATTTTTCCTTCACTTATTTTTGATATAATATCAATATTTATGGTCTATGTTAATATTTTTATATATAAATCTTATGCCTAAGTCTCGATTCTTCAAAAATAAACTTCCCTATGCAAATTAAAAAAAATTAAGTAAACAAAACTTAATTATGTAAATGAAATATAAAAATTGTGAAAATTTAAAAACACTGGCCATCAAGTCATGTGCAAATTCAACTTGATGTGGTTTCCACATGGAATTTCCACTTTGGCAAATAAAAAAAAAAAAATAAATAAGAAACACCACACATGTGCGACATATGCGTTTCACTAAACATTTTGCACTTTGCATTTTGGCAATTTTTAAATTGCAACCACACTTTGTTGTTATTTTTTCTGGCTTATTTTCTCTATTTCTGTGTTTATGTGGGCAGATATTTTTGTGTTTTCGCGCGCACACATAGAAAAAAATTAAGAAAACTAAACGAAAAAAAAAAAAAAAACAAAAATCTGCAAGCTACGTACGGTAAATTTTTGGGGTGGAAAACAAGTTTTCCTCCAACAATAATAACTGATAAAATACACGCACGCAACAAAAACAACACGCAGGCAAAGCTTTGTGCTGCAAATTACATATATACCAATTTTTATTAAAAAAAAAATAAAATAAAATAATAGTTCTCAGTTTTTTCGAATCAAAAAATAAATTATATGGTAAAATTGATTTTTTAGTTTTACTTATTTCTTGATTTCAAAGCTCTTATATTTGTATGCCCGCAACTGTATTTTGCACTCACGCACGAGCACACTCATACGCATATACGATGTAAGCACTAAATTAAAGCTCAAAAGCGAAAAATCAATACTTTGCTTTACTTTGCAAAAAAAAAGAAATAAATCTTAAAACCAAAAACACCGAAAAGTGGAAGAAGTATAAGAAGAAGAGGAGAGCAGGAGGAGGAGGAGGATGAATTGGAAGAAAAGCATATAGATGAAAAATAAGACAAGAAGGAAGAAAGGGGGCAGCAGGCGGCGTTTATCTGAAATGAATTGCTTTCGGCCTACTCGTGATTTTTTTTTCTCTTTTCTGTTCCTTTTTTTCATTTCGTTTTCCGTCTCTGTACGTATTTCTGGCTTTTATCAAGCAACAACAAAGACTAAAAGCAACGCCAACCACCCACACACAGACATGTGTTTGTATGTGAATAAAACAGTGAAAAAGCATGCGCTGCTATTTATATGAGTCTTTCTGTGTGTGTGTATGTGCTCCACAATTATTATTATTATTATGCCGCTCTCCCTGTCTCTCTCTCTCCCTCCCTTGCAGTCTCTTACACGGTTTTCTTCTTGTTTTCTTTAACTTTTTCGTACGTGTTTCACCTTGCGCTCCGTGTGTGCCGCTGCCGCTGCTGCGTTTTACTCGTTAGACTCGTTTTACCCCCACCAACCCGTCTTTATCATGCTCTGCTCCCTGTCCGCCGCTTCTACTCCTGGCTTCTTCTTGTCTTCTCTCCTCTATCCTCTTGTGTTGTCTTCTCCTTTTGCCTTCCACACGAAAGTCTCCTATCATTTTTCATGCACACACTCACACACGCACACAGGCGCCTTTTGTTGCTGCACTTTGTGGGGTTTTAAATTGCGACGTTGCCGCTCTTCACACTAAAATTAAGCTATTTTCAGTGGAGAAGCTCAAAAGAAGGAAAACTTGGTGGAAAATTCGCAAGGGAGGATAATAATCGTACAAAATATTTAAATTATTTGTTAACGATTGTTAACGATGTGTTCAAACCTTTGGAAAAATTAATGTACATATATTCATCCGATTTTAGTAACACGTAATGATTAATATTAGGTAAGGGTAATATTTTAAAATGTGAAATAAATGTGGGTACCATTATTAACAAAAAAAAAAACTTAATTTAAAGATCTATAATATAAAGACAAGTAAAGTTAAAAACCTATTTTATATCTATTAAATTAGTACAAATTCCACAAGATCCTTGGGATAAACCACCTTTTGCTCTCTAAGATTTGTAAAACTTGTTTTTATTTTTCTTAAATCAAGGCCATTTTAAAGCTTAAATTTGTTAATTTTGTTATGACAATCGTGCACAGGTTTTCTCGTACATTGGTATTAATTCCCTGGTATCAGGTTTATTTTTTGTGAACAATTGCTTAAATTTCTAATTATCACAAAGCTAATTAATAAGCACGAAAATAGGTAATTAAATTGCATTAGTATTTGGTTTTCGGAACATGCATTTTATTTATAAAGTGGATTAGCTTCAAAGTGTTCCTTATAATTTATAATATTGTAAATACATACTTAAAATTCAGCAACGACAAAGCACACAATGTGTGTAATTAATTAAATTAGAGCAACATGAGTCGAGGTTGTTCACTTCAACTTTTACCACTTCCATTAAACAATGCAAAACAAAATTAAATTGCCAACGGTAGGGCTCTTTCACAGAATAGTTCTTTCCTTAACTTTTGCTAATTGCAAAATGGTTAAAAAGTAACTTTATTAATAGAAAAATGGAAATAATTTAAAAGTTTACATTTTGTCAATTTCCTTAATATAATATATAAACGTGGTATAGTTTCGGAGATAGAAGTTTCTTTCTTCTTTTAGTAATTGCTTTAAGGCCGAGAATTTATGATTCTTAAGCATTGATATTTCGCTAATAAAATATAACATCAGAAGGCCTTACCGCGACGCTGATAAAGTTTTAAATTGCTTGAAAAATTGCTTAAAACAGCGGGAAGAAAATAGCCCGAAAAAGAGTAAAGCCAAAAATATGAAATAAAAGGCCGTACGAACGAAACAAGAAGCAGCAGCAGACAACAAAAACAAGCTCTATCTCTCTCGCTCGCACTCGCTCGCTACGTTTCGGGCCATCGCTCGCTTTTGCCATCTTCCTCCTCTCTTTCTCTCTCTGTCGCTATCTCTCTCTCTCCTGCTTCCTCGCTGGCACTCTGGGGAATTTTTTGGTGAGTTCGTCGTTTCGTCAGACGTTCCGTTGTTCGTCGTTTAGTCGCTTGGTCGGTTTGTTGTCCGATTCGTTTTATGACGTTGCGAGTTTTATGTCTGCGCGCTGTTTGTGTGCGTCTGGTTTAAGCTTTGTATATGTATGTGAGTGCGGTATTCAGTTGCCAACGGCGCTGCCGCCTTGCACTTGTTGTTGCTGTTGCGTCACCCGCACTCTTTTACCTACACACACACACAAACACACTCCCTTACATACGGACAAGCGTTCCTGCGCACGATGTCTCTGGCTTGCTACCTACCTCCCCTACACACCCCACCACCACCCACTGAGCCGCCCCCTCACGCCACCTCCTCCATCTCGTTCTCTTTCTATTTGCCATGCCGCCTACTGTTTGCTTTCGTGTACATTTAAGTGTGTGCCTGTGTGCACGATGGTGTTCGCAATTATAGCACCTGTCCAAATTGGAGTAATTTATTAATGCTGATGTTTCGCTAATAGAAAATAAAGTTGACTACTATAAAATTGAGTATAACAAGGCCTCTGATTTAACATTATTAATATGATAGTTGAACACAAAATATCGATGAATAATTAATACTAATAAAAATAAAAAATAACTTAGTACATATAAATGTAATAGTTAGACCTTTTGGCACCCATTGTGTTAACGTGGACGTGAACTGATGTTGCTGACTGTGTAAAAGTTCCCGCGTTTTGTTGTTGTTGCTGCTGTGTTTTCCTTTTCTGTTTTTGCTCAACCTCAGCAGTGGCCTCTCCTCTTATACCCATCCCCCATTGTTCCATCTCTTTCATCCTCTCGGCCGTTGCTTGCCTCCCCGTTTCACCTCTTCTTCTTAGTCGTTGCTCCATTACTGCTTCGATGGGTCGTTTATTTGTTGTACGTTGAGTCCCTTTCGCTCTCCACCGCCAGCTCTCAGTCGCTCTTCCGCTTGACTTGTGCGCAGAGCCCCCTTGTGTTGCCATCTCTCTTCCACTCGCTTGGTATCACTCTTACACGCCATCTACCCCTCTCTGTCTCGCTCTCGCTCTTGAACATGTGCCTCGGCATCATTTTCGTCTTCTTCTTTGAGTTGTTTTTTTTTAAGCTATTACAGTACACTCTGGTTACAGTGAGCGAAACAATTTTTACTGTTGACTATAAACAAAAAACATTAATCTTTAATGTATTTATTTTTATTTGCCGTTGTTTAAATTACGGTTTTAAATTTTCCTGACAGTGTTTAATTTATATTATTATTATTATTATTATTATTATTATAATGCAGGCTTTTTGCTTGTGCTTCTCTGTTTGGTATTTGTTTTCTTGTGTCTTCTGTTTTTGTTATTTTATTTTCTTATAGTTTTTAAGCTTCCTTTTCATGCATTTTGTCGTCAACTGTGTGTAGCTGCGTGTATGTGTGTCTGTTATTTTTTTTATATTAATTTGTTTGCACTGGGGCTGTTTTCAAGCTTTCTGCTTTTTGCCTTTTGCTTTTTGCCATGCTGCCTGCCTCTGGATGAAAATTGGCAACGGCGCTGCTTTAATCTTACGCGTGCTTAAGTTTTTTTCTTTCGCTTTTGTCTTGCCTCTCACTCACACTCGTGCGAAGTTTGGCAACGTCGCCTCGTCTGCTTCTGTGTATTTTTATTGCTTTGCCTGCGACGCTTGGTTGATTTTTCTTTTTTTCTTCTTTTTTGTTTCCCCCCTTCCGTACTCTACGTTTGTATATCCCCCTCGTGTGTGTTTTTCTTTTGCCAGCTCTTTTATTTTACTTGGTTTTGCGGAATTTCTTGCTTAATTTTCGCAGCTTAAATTCAATTCAATTTTCGGTGTGCGCTCAATTTTCATGATAGTGTGAATTTTTTTTACTATTATAGAAGGGTATTTAGTATTTAGTTTGGCAGAAGATGAAAGACATGTGGCCAAAAATACCAAAAATATACTGGGAGTGGGAGCGAAAGAGTAAGTAAGAGATATAGCGACGTTGCCAGATTTCATGCACACAGCAGCTGTTCCTTCTTCTCCGTTTTGTACAGGTCTCGAGTGTGCCTGTCCGAATGTGAGTGTGTGTTTGATATCAAATGATAGATGAGTGGGCGAAGAATTATTGATGAGTTCTTCTTCATTATCATCGACTTCATCATTATCTTCTTATTCGCTTAAAGGGCTTCAAAAATTTAAAAATAAATACAGCCTAAAAAATATGGTGATGTGACTCATGTTCAAGGCACTATTAACTTTCTTCTTTACATTTTTTTTTATTAAATACTAGGGTTATGATTACTTTTATTAGTAATTAAAACATTACTTTTGCGAAACATCGTAAACAAGTTTATGAACACATTTCCGGAATAATTAAACATTTTTCTGTCTTCAATTAGTAAAAAATGGAAAAAACTACAATTCGTCGAATCATGTGAATTTGAATTTCAATTGATTCCAGTAATTGCTTTTTATTACAAAGTAATGATGGGAATTTAATTAACTTTGTTTCAGTTGGGATTTGTGATTGTTAATAATGACATACACATATAGGGGCTGAGTTTTTTCTCTGCTTAAAAACATAAAGATATTTATTTATTTTGTGTTTATTGCGTTTGGGAAGGTTATAAATAGTCGTTATATTTCTGTGAAATAATATTGGGCCTATCGATACTTTAAACGAAGGTAAAAATGCTTGCAAAAAGTGAATGGGAAATTTTTAGAATTTGTAAATGTTATTTATATTTAATTTGTATATTATATATTTTAAATGTATTTTTGGCATTTCGATAAGACTTTTTTATTGATGGTAATATATATCGACAGACAATAATTAATAATGGAGAAATCATCAATTTTTTTTCTAAAAACATCGGTATTTTCTGTTGACTATCGATGTTTTTACAATATCACTAAATAAGTATATTTGTGTACAGTAAACTTTAACATAAATATCAATTTTTTTTTAAATTATGTTAAAAAAAATACATTTTCTAATACTAAAACCTTAAAAACATTGATATCGGCGAACCTCGATTATTCTACCCCTCTAGCTATTTATTTGAATTGGCAATATTATATATTTCCCATTGATCTGGAGGACTTTTGGCCGTAAATACCTTAAGCTCCCTGTCGATAACCAAAAGTCAGTCGAAAGGCTGTCAGGCAGGCCGGGAGGCAATTCAATGACAGAAATATAATCGTAATCGTAATCGCTGGCAGACGATAATGCGATTGCGATAATGCCTGCCTGCACTTCAAACTGAAACTGAAAACCGGTCTGTGGTCTGGGGTCTGGGGACACATTATCTACTGGAATATTTATGGCCATTATCGATTTTCTAATCATCTAACCTGCTATGCCTGCTATCGTCTCTTTTTCCCCGTCTCACCCCTTATTTATGACTGTAACTTTTTTTGCAACTCAACTAATCAGAGTGTTTTTTTCTCTTTTTTTGCAGGTTGAAAATCGAACGAAAACAACAGCGGCGGAAAAGTTATTTTTGTTTTTACTTGCTTCTCCTCTATTACATTTCTTTTTTGTTGTTGTTGTTGTCAATGTGTGTGTGTGTCTTGTGATAGAGCGAAAGAGAGAGCAAGCGAGCGAGCAAGAGAGATGGCGCGAGATTGACCAAATGCGTAATGAAAGAGAAAAAAAAAGTGGTGTGCAAAGCTGTTAATTAATGGAAAAATTCGTAGTGTCGTGATTTCGGTTCGGTTTGGTTCGGATTTTTTAGGGGCTTAAAACCAAAGAAAAATTTAATTAATATATTGAAAGAAAAACGAGAAAAAGCGCACTAAAAACCAACTCTAAATGTATTTATGTTTTTACTGTTTTCCACAATTTTTTTCTAGTTTTTTTTTTGTTGTTGTCAAGGAGAATTTAAGGAAAACCCGTGTTGTGTGTCTATATAATTGTCTATATATTCCTTATCCTTACAGCAAGAGGTGTAATGTGTATGTGTGTTATGTGTAAATAGATCAACAAGAAAATAAATATTAAATAATATTTATAAATATATATATATAAAAAATAAATAGCAAAGGAAATGTAAAAATAATACAACCCGAGAAGTGCAAGCAGCAAGCAAAGGAAAGAAAAGAAAAATGAAAAGCCATTAAAAGGCAAACAACAACAACTGTGCTGTTGTGGCAGCAACAGCCACAACAAAATAAAAAATATATAAATTAAAACCAATAATACAAGAAAATATTTAAAAAAAGAAAAAAATTAATTTAAAAAAATACAACAAGTGACATACAAAAAATATTAATTTTTTTTGTTGTGTGTGCGGGGCATTTCTCCGGAGAGAATGTCGCAGTGCAATGCTGTTGTCGGCTACAGCAACAACAGCAGCAGCAACAGCAGCAGCAGCCACACATTAATCAGTTTTGAATCGATCTATTCTGGGCGCCAAAACAAGTGTTTAAGCCAAAAGAGTTCGGCATGAAATGGAAGCAGCTATACGCTCCACTTCAGTGCAGGTCGGTGCTCCGCCGCCCACAAACAACAACAGCAGCAACAGCAACAACAACAACAGCAGCAACAGCAGCAGCAGCAGCAGTAGTAGCAGTAACACCAACAATAACAGCAACAGCGGCAGCGGCAGCAACAATAACACACCCAACGGTGCGCAGCAGCAGCATTTGCAGCAGCAGCAGCAGCCGCAGCATCGCGTTGCTAGCAGCAACCAGCAACAGTTGCAGCAGCAGCAGCAGCATGATAATGGACCAACGTCCCATCATTTGCATCAATCATCAGTCTCTAATCAGCAAAGTAAAACAACGCAACAGCAGCACCAGCAGCAGCAACACCAAAAGCAGCAACAGCAGCTGCAGGCCGCCAACATGTCCGCGTATCAGCAACGCCTGCCATCAGGTGCACCATCGATTCACAGGTGAGTGTCGAAACTCTTAATTCAAATAATTTAAGTTGCCGCAAATCGGTAAATTGGAAAATCAGATTTTCCCACACACAAACACAGCAAATAAATTTCCGCCGCAAAGCTCATTTCCTGTTTATATGTGTGTGTGTGTGTGAATCGGATTTTCATTCAGGAAAAACTGCAAGAAAGAAATAGAAAAGTAAAAGAAAAGAAAGTCAGTCTTGGGCGGAAATTATTGAAATATTTTGTTGTTTTTAATTATTATATAAAATATAATATAAATTATAAATGAAATGTTTAGGAAGATGTTTAATATTTAATAATAATAATAGAATTGAAAATACAAATTTGAAAAGTGAAAGGTTTGAATTCTTTTACAAGAAAGGCCTGTATTAATATTTGAAAAATATATTCTATATTTCATTCATGAAAATATACGAAAATTTTGAAGGAGAAATATTTCGAATATTTTCAATAAACTTAATACTCATATTTCTATATATCTTTATATATTTTTACATATTTTTATATATTTTTATATATTTTTATATATTTTTATATATTTTTATATATTTTTATATATTTTTATATATTTTTATATATTTTTATATATTTTTATATATTTTTATATATATTTATATATTTTTATATATTTTTATATATTTTTTTATACAAAATCGTTGCCTATTATTATTATTAATTATACCTCTTTGGTATAAAAGTAAGCCAAATTTGGTTTAAATTTTAAAATATATAAACCAATGGGACATTTTGGAAAACAAATTCTTGTCTAGCTTAAAAAGGAAAACTAATAATATTAACCATTTTTCTAAGAGAGAATTTTGTTTTTTTTAAGAAAGAAAGACTGCTTGCTGCTTCCTTTTTCTTTATATTTTCCCCTAGTTATTTTATTAGAAAATTCAGGAAAAAAGACGTACATTCAAAGCTTACTTAAATAAGCATAATGGCGTTTAAGGTTTTGGGGATTCAACCAGGTGGCAATAATGACAATTACCATTTCGCATCCTGCTGCATTCTGCATCCAGCATATTGCATTTGTTAATTTAAATCAAATAAAACAAATATGTACATATATCTCCCCATACTGCAGACAAACTGATAATTTTCATAATTGTGAATTTAATCAAAAATATATTTATTTTTAAAGGGATTTCTGCTACAAAACTGATTATTATTCACCTATCAGTTGGCCTCAGACCGACTGTCAATATTGCTTACAATAAATATCATAATAAAAAGGTAGCAAATTGCGTTTATCTGCATTGAGGTGGAAGGAAAAGTGAAACAGTAGAGCCAGAGTGTGTGTGTGTGTGGATTTCCTGGGCAGTCAATTGGAATTGTTGTTTTCCTTTTGTGTGAACAATAATCATACATTTCATAATTTTCCCTTGCTTTTCCTTTAATTAAATGTGGTCTCTGCCCTAGCATCGTATTTAAATTAGTGTTGGGATTTCATTTTCACTCTGAATTTGAGATTTTCTTCTATATTCTGCAGCTTTAATTAAATTTGTTGTGTTATTCATTTGATATTGTCCAATTTGCAGTTGAAGTTGAGTTTGAATTCTTTATTCCCTTTTAGTTTTCAGTAACATATTGTTACACAAGCTATTAGACTTTTCAGTATCATTTTCCTTTAGAAATTCTTGTTTTTCACCTGTTATATGTATATACATACATATATAAACAAAAAATGACAGAGTTACAACATAAAATTAAAAAAAAAAATTCAAAAAATTAGAAATTCAGATTTAATTCCATTAAAAACCAAGAAGAAAAACCCAAACCACTCCAAAATCCGTCGAGTGTAAGCCAAGTTACGGCCAAAAAACCACTGATGGAGGTCCCGATTTTTTATCCAAAAATGTACCCAATTTTTCAAAGAAATTTATTCATAAAAATTTTAAAAAATTGCCCAAAAATTGGAAATTGAGTTTTAAATGCAGAAATGTTCTCCAATTTAAACCAAGAAGAAAAAACCAAACCACTCCAAAATCCGTCGAGTGTAAGCCAAGTTAAGGCCAAAACCACCACTGATAAAAATGGGAGCGAAATGAAGACTAAAGTAAAGTATTGTCTGTCATTTCCCTGCAACTGTGTATTATTTTCCCTCGACCAATTATAGCGATAGTTTCTGCTAGATTTTTCAATATTTTGTTCCTTTAATTGGTGAAAGCTTTCTTTTGGGCTTTATTTTCCTTCAATCAATTGAATGGTAGTCTTCTGCCCTATCTTCAGTCCCTCTATATATTTTTATATATTTTTTATTCTTTGCTGTGAGGGCGGGCGTAGGTTGGTATTATTTTCCCGTTTTGCGCAATTACATTTTTCCTTTGCCATCCCTGTGAAAGCAAGATGAACAAAATTTTTTCCTTAGCAGGGTATTAGTTTTGCCTCCCTGAAAAAATATAATATCCACTCAGGGTTTATTTTTTTTGTCCGTCTTCCGTGTTGGGCTCTGCATTTTGCAGGAATTCAAAAAGGAGGAAACACTATTAATAATGATGATATTTATATACATTTGAGAGCTTGAACCCTGCAGTCAAGGGATAGTTATTTTTAATACTCATTTTCCCAATGAGGGGATTAACCAATTGTTATTTTCATATTGCACACGTCGCAAAAAATGCAATTTAAACCGCTCTGATTTCGTTTATCAGTCGTCCAGTCGCCGCCGCCGCCTTTCAATTATAATTCTGGGAAACTCAGTCAGCAGATTAGATTTCTTTCTGTGAAACCTGAAAATGGGGGTTTTATTAATGTTTCTTGAAAGTGAAGTTGCTGAAGGCGAAGTCGCCACTTGAAATATGAAAATATACGAAGAATAAAAGATCCTCTTAATCTTGATTTCTTGTTTATAAAACTGTTTCAATCTCAGGATCCTTAGCTGACCTTGACTCGTTTCAATGCCACTGCTTACTGGTTACTTACTCACTTAGCTGAAACCAGTTTCCACCTCCAATGTTATGCTAATGCTCCACTTGTATTGTGTCCCAGAAACCGTATGATTATATTAGGTTCCATAAACTTTATTTATTTATGACTTTAATAAGCCCCCCACTTTGGAGAAAAACCATTATGTATGCATAGAAATACAATTTGTATTATTCATTTGAATTTAAATGAAAGGAAATGTTTGAAATTGGTAGCTTAGAAAGAAATATTTAATATTTTCCATTTGTCGAAAACCAACCAGTTTCTTGCTATAATAAATCATTTTTTTTTTTAATTTGAATATTAGAGAGGTTCAATTGAGTTGTATGAAGTAGTTACGGGTTTTCATATTTCATTATAAATCAGTTACAGCTTAAAATATACAAATAAAATAAATTTATTAAATATTTATTAAAAACTAAAGGTTTAATTGAAATATTTTACTAGTTTCCCCTATTTTCAATTCCATTCCACTATATTTTGTTCAATTTAGTTATTTTTTAAGTTATTTCAACTTTTTTTGCCGTTCCATTCTGTTGTTTTCGGTTTCATTCAACCGTTTCCCTTATTATGATGTTATTCTAAGGTCTATTCCACTGTTTTGTCTCTTTTAGATGTTTATCCAATCATATTCAGCTCTTCTTAATTTAAATAGCTTCTCTTAATTTATATTACATTTCTCCGGTCCATTAATGTTTCATTCAGTTGTTTCTTGTTCTATTCAGCTGTTCGTAGTTTCATTCAGCTGTTCATGTTCCATATTTAGTGGCTTTGCGTTCCATTTAGCGCTTCTCTGTACCGTATTCACCTGTTTTTCTTTCTAGTCAGCTGTTATCGGTTCACTGCAAGTGTTCTCAGTTCCAATCAGCTGTTTTTCGTTCCATTAAACTGTTCAATGTTTCATTTAGCTGTTCTCCCTCCTTTTTAGATGTTGTTTGTTCCGTATTTAACTGTTCTCCGTTCCTTTCTGCTGTTCTTAGTTCCATTCAGCTATTTATTCCATACAGCTGTTATCCGTTCCATTCAACTGTTCCGGTTGCTGTTAGAGAGAAAAAACCGCTGTAATTACCAAGAAATTAAACACATTCCACCTCTCTTCATTGGCACGTTTCCGCATTTATTTCGTTTTGTTGTTTTCCCCCCTGGATTGCACTTGACGAGGTGGGGAAACCTTCAAAGCAACATATCGCTTACCAACATTTTGCGTTTGAATTGATTTCATAATTTGCATTCAACGCCAGTTGGTGGGTAATGAGTCATTGCAAAAAAAAAAAAGGGGTAATAGAGAAGGAAGGCGCTGAAATGGAGCCATAGAAGTGGGGGTACAAAAAAAATCCGGAAAACGTAAGAAATAAAAACGATATAATGATGATGATGAGGTTCAGTTAGCGGCTTGGGGAAGTGAGGAAGTGGAAGGCAGTCGAAGGAAAGGCACTTGAGAAGACAAAAGGATGGGGGAGCTGAAGAGTGAACAAGAAACTACAAATAATGATATGTAATTTAACACCATTGACCTGCCACAATGACGATTACAACAGTAAAAGGAGATCGAGAGAGTGAGAGAAATAAAAAGGCTAGGGGATGTTGCCACCCCCTTTTTTGTGCTCGTTTTCCTACGGGTTTCTATAATTTTCTTCTTTTCTTTCTTTATTTTTTGTGTCCATCTTGAATGCCAGCAATTAAGAGTTGAAAAAATGTTTTCATTTGGAACCAAAAAACCATTTTTAAACATATAAAATGGGTATTAAGAGAGACCAAAGTTCTGTTTAATCTTTTTCTTGTTTCTTTTTTGTGTTTGCCAAATTAGAACGCAATTTAAAGTTGGCTTTTTTGTATACTTTTCTTGCGGAAAAAGTTTCGGTGATTGATGTCATTGGGATAGAGATAAAAAAAAACTGTTGTTTGCCACAGAGATTACCACAAGATAATTATAGGAAAACGTGAAAAAATAAAAAACCCGAAAGATCTAGCTAAAAAATGAGTTAGAAAAGGTCTTTAATGCTTTATATAAAATATAAATTAAATTAAAGAGTGATATACAAATAATTAAAAACAAGAATTAGTCAGGGTTTAATTAGGATATTGGAATACTAATAAAGATTTAAGGAACTCAACATTCTTATTTAATAAATATAGACAAAGTACAACCATTTGAAAAGGGTAGCTCTTGTATTGTATTTACCATTTCACATATCAAAAACCACAAATTCCCGTGTTCAAGGGAGGAATTGAAGGGAAAGGCAAAAACTAACCACAAAATCGAATGTTAAGGGAAGCAAAATCCATCTGTTAATCGACTTTTAATGGCCCTCTCTCACCCCTTATATACATATACATTTCTTTTTTTCTGTACAACCCACAGTTTAGTTCCAGATCCAAGATATTTATGCTCGACTTGGACTGAAATTGAAATCAAAATTGAAATGGAAATGGAAACATACACACACACACACACTATACCCTAATGGCAATTTAACTTCATTAGAATGTCATGGGAGTCCCGGAATCTGTTCCTTTTGTGTTGTTGTCTTTTCCGCAAGAAAAAAGAGAAGAAAAGTAAAACTGTAAATGAAAGGAATGGGAGTGGTGGAAAGGAAAGCCAAGGCAAGAACTGTGGAGAAAAGCGATGAAAAAGCTTCTGGCTTGTTCTTCTTCCCTCTCTTTTTCGGGGGGCTTTGTTATCATCTCTCTTGAAAAGTCTCCCTCTTTCTCTCTGAAAACTACACGCACTAATTGGGATTAGTTTTCCTTCATTCTACTCTCTTTTGTATTCCTCGGGCTTTGAATCCTTGCCAAGCTAGTTATCGGATTTTATCGAACCTTTTATCGAATTTAATCGTTACTAATTGAGTTGGAAAAGTAGTTGGAATGTAAGTTTTTATAGATTAAGGTTCAAGTTCCGTTTCAGTTGATGATTTTATATATATTGAAATTACAATTTTAAGGAAAGTTATGTGAATTTTGTTGAATATTTCGATAAACTGAAAGGGTAACTTTATAAATAAAATTATATGATTTAATGTCTGATTTTTTGTTTTGTTAATTTGTTCTGTTTTTTATCGGTTATCGTTTTTGTACTTATCGTTTGTTTTTACTTATCGTTTTTGTACTTATCGTTTAATTTTATTTCTCCCTTGAGTACTTATCGTTTGCTTTTATTTAATTTGTAGTTTTATTTCCCACATAGTTTTTTATCGTTTTTTTTTACCTTTTAGTTTTTATTATCGTTTAGTTGTATTTATCGTTCCGTTTTCCTTATAGTTTAGTTTTATTTATCTTGTAGTCTTATTTATTTTTTAGTTTAATTTATCGTTTAGTTCTATATATCGTTTAGTTTTATTTATCGCTTAGCTTTACTTATCATTTTGTTTTATTTCTCATTCCATCTCATTTTTTTTTGCGAAAATGTCAACAGTTTTTGTTTCATTCACAAGGGGTAAACACACATACACACACATACACACACAGTCACACCACACACACACACAAATACGTACACATCACATTTTTAATCGCTTTTTCGAACGGTCAAGGTTGCAAAATATTTAATGAGTCAAACGCGACGACGCCCGCTATCAGCTGGCAGCGCTGTCGACGCCGGCAGAGAGGCGGCAGTGCGGGGCAGCGCTGCTTGCTTGCTTTTATGTATTTTTTTTTGTTTATCGACCCGGCACTTTGCACTCACACATACATACATACATACAGTTGGGTGTGTGTGTGTCATTGATGTTGCTGTTGTTGTTGTTATGGTTTGCTTGTCAGTCATTTGTCGATAAAGTATGACCCTCTCCCTTTTTCCTTGTCTATATTTTCCGCCGACCTTTTTTTTCCATTCGCCGTTTCTTCTCTGCGTGTGTTTTCGTGTGCCATTTTTAACCCGTGATTGCGATTTGAGGGGGTATAATGTACATATATATATATGTATGTTTATGCTATTTTTAGAGACCAAATTGTATTAAATTTGTAATAAACTAAAATAAGTTTATAGAGCATGAAGGCCTTAGGCGCTCTGGCTTAAACTGTAATAACAATTTTTATTATAAAATTAATAATAAAAGAAATATGAAATCAGTCTTATTTACATTGCATTTTACTATGTTTTTATTAATTTATTATAATTTATTAAACGAAAGCTATCGGAGTATATTGAAAATGTATATTGAATTTAATTGATGAAAATATATTTGCTAAATGATTATAATGATTTTGTCTGAAATTTCTGTACATATTTCTTATTCCATTTTAGTTATTTATTTATTTACTTCAAATATTGTCATAACAAAATATTGTAGATTATCGCAGCTTATCGAATTTAATCGATAGAAACTAGCTAAGAAAAGCTTTAAAAATACATACAAGACTTATTTTTTCTGTAAATTTTAATGAAGTATGATTTAGGTTGGAATTATAGAAAATAAAATACATATTTTTTACAATTTATTTGATTGATTTGGTTGTTATTTAGTTTTCATTGTATTTAAAAAAAAACTCATGAAAAACTCAAGACAAAGTTCATAGAAAAAAGTAAAAGCTTGGGTAATATTTAGTTATTTATAAGTTAAATCTATATATTTTTTGTTTACCAAATATTTAGATTTTAGTTCTTGAAATATAAAATATATAATATATAAAATATATAATATATAAAATATATAAAATATGTAATATATAATATAAAATATATAAATGTATTAATGAGAAATTAAACCATACACTCTCCAACTAATTTTGTAATGGAGTTCAATAATTAAAATTGAAATATTTGGTGAACAGAAGGAATATAGTTCTAACTAATTACTAACTAAATTTTAGCTTAGCTTGTACTGTTTTCTTTTGAACTTTAATTAAAAAGCAACTTTAAAACGGAAACTGGCTCCCCCCTCAGTTTTCAGGAAAATTTAAAGCACATCTTACTTATAGGCAAAATAACACAAACACTAGATTTCCTCTTGGATATTGCTAATTACACGCCATGCGTTATTTTAATTTCAAAAAAGGGATGTTTACATTCATAAGAGGCCAAGAATACAAGCCACCTTTGGTTCTCAGTCTCAGTTAGGTTTTATTTACTTATGCACATTTGATACTGCGGAGCAAACAAACAATGGAAAAGTCATAGCTAACGCAGAGATACAAATGTATCTGTTTTAGGTATCTGTATCTGTATCTGGTCCTCTTTGTGTGTATCTGGTATCTTGAGGAGGTGGAGGAGAAGGCCTTTTGTTATCGAATGTGCAGCTATTAAAATAAACAAAGAAACGCCATCACCACCACCTCCCACCGACTTTAAAAATTCATTCAAAGAAAAAAAGTTTTCGCCCATTTTCAGTTGTTAGTTTTTCCCTTGTTTTATTTTTTCTGTTTTTCTTTTCTTGCCGCGCAACTATTTCGTAGTTTGTAACTTTTAGCGAAAAGTTTTGAATTTCTATTTTGAATATTTCAAGAAGAGGGCGGTGCGGGGCGGGCGAAATTCTCCTTTTTGGTGTGGAACTTTTGGGAATTTGGGGGAGAAGAGAGGAGGCAAAAGGTTGATGGAAATTGGGGATTGAGGACTATATTTTTTGGGGAATTTGTAAATCAATTTGAACTTCGCCTTGGTGGAAAGTTTTTTGATCGATTAATTTTCCACTCTCTGAGGGATATTTTTTAAATGTATTTCCATATTTTGCTCTTTAATTTCTAGGGATTATTTTTAGCTATCCGTCCTTAAAAAACCCCATTTCATTTAACAGAAAACATTTTTACATATCAAATTTCACAATATACCTTAAAAGCAAACAGAAATTTTATTACACTCGATTGCATAAGACTTTCAATCAAGTTTTTAGAAAGGAAAATGAACACGAGCCTATTAATTATTTAGAGCCATAGAGCGGGCAAGAATCTACCCTGTGTTTAACTTGCTCTTTAAATCAATAATTAACTGAATGGTGGGAGTGTCGTCAAATGTTTAGAGTCTGTTTTTATTTGCCTTTTTCAATTTCAAATTCAACATGGAGTTATTGGTAAATATTTTGGCATATTAATTCTAAAGCTTAGCACATGGCCAAGAAGCATACAAGAGAGAGGTCTAGTTGGTTTTTTGTTTTTTAAATATACAGTAGAATCCGGTTATAACGACTCCGCTTATAGCGTCCGACCGGTTATTACGACGAAAACTTAATGGCTTGGTTGGTCCCCATACAAACTTATATTAAAGGGCCTCCGCTTAGTACGTCTCCGCTTTTAGCGACGAACCGCTTATACCGACGAGATTTTTGACAATTCAACCGGTTATTGCGACGTGCCGGAAAAAAATACAGCGAAATAATGCCAAAAAATTTAAACTACAACCGACGGTGTCACCTACATCGATGTTTCGATGTTTTTAAGAAAAAACATCGATGTATTGATACCTCGACAATGTTTTTTTCCGCTCTGGTGTGCAGACCTCATAGCCTATTCCCCGTTATATTTCTGTTTTTTTCTGTCTTTTCCAAGTAAAAAATGTATTTTAATTTGCAATTTATTAAATTTTTCGTTTTGATTTAAAAAATAATTTGTTTTATTTTAAAAGCTATTTCAAACATGGCAACCATAAAAAAAACAAAAAAAAATGTTTTTTTGCTCCTGCCGGTTTGTGCGTCTACCGGCTATAACGACGTAAAATCGTCGGTCCCTTGAAAGTCGTTATAACCGGATTCTACTGTATATAAGAATTATTACCGCGAGAATTGGTAAATTTTGACTCTGAAAATATTTAAAAATTTAAAAACAAGCCGAAGGGCTTAAAATATGTCTTTACTTTATTATTATATTTAAATTTCATGGCAGATGAAAGAGTTTCATTAAAAATATTGATATCGGAAAATTTGAAGGACGCATAATACGCGTCACCTTTTATCGTTGATAAAGGTGATTTTTCTGAGAATTATGTTTTGGGGCGACTTTTTTTTAAATCGATTTTTAAAGTTTAATTATTTTTTATTTGAAAATTGTTGTGTCTGTTTATTGGGATTTATTTAACAGTATTTGTTAATATATCGAAGCTCTTTGGACTTACCCAACTTGGGTATAACCTGGGAAAACATATAGTAAATCCAACTGATGACCGACCTATCCCAATAAATAAATCGCATGGGGGAAGTGCAGTTTGCAGACGCGCCCCGCTAGGGGGCGCCAACCGAAACGAGAGGAAAAGGCGAAAGAAAAACCCGACAGAGACACACACACACACACACACACACACACACATAAAAAATGCCAAATAAAATGCACATACGTAATGAAATATAATTAAAGAAAACGGCAAAAAAGCAGGCAAACACGACAAAAATAAAATAAAGAGAGAGCAAAGCCAAGTATAATTAACAATTGACGCGGTCGCAGTCGCCGTCAGCGTCAGCGTCGCCGTCGACGTCCAGACAATGTCTATTTTTGCAAGAGCGCAATAACAAAACAATGCAAAAAGTGCAGCGGCCCCAGAGAAAAAAAAAAAGAAAAGAAATAAAACCGAAAGAAAGAGAATGAGAGAAATAGAGACAACGAGAAGTGGGCATAACGACGGGGGGTGAATGGGAATACGGCGGGAAAGCGGAGGAAAAGCACTCATTATGAAATCACCTTCAACTATAGTTTTGCACTGCAACGACCCCAAAGATGGACAGAGATAGCTGGATAGTAAGACAGAACGAGCAGACAGCAAGAGACAGAGAGACGAAGATGCAAAAATACAGAGATTCAGAGACGAAGATATAAAAATACAGAGATTCAGAGACGTAGATAGAAAGATTCAGAGAAGAAAGTACAAAAATACAGAGGTTCAGAGACGAAGATACAAAAATACAGAGATTTAAGAGACGAAGATACAAAGTTAAAGGGATACAGAGACGAAGATACAAAAATACAGAGAAAAGGATACAAAGTTAAAGAGATACAGAAAAGAAGATACAAAAATACAGTGAAAAAAATACAAAGTTTAAGAGATACAGGGACGAAGGTAGAAAAATACTAAAACGAAGATGCAAAAATACAGAGAATAAAGAGACGAAAATACAAGGATAAAAAGATACAGAGACGAAGATACATAGATTTTGAGCTAGGAAGAAAAAGATGCAATGAGCAGTAGAGATAAATTAAAAGGTAGAAAAGAAGCGGAGACTGTGTAAAAGAGACAGGACTAAATATAGAAAATAAAAAAGGAGAACAGAAAAGATAGTGAAATAAAATAAATGAATAGCTTTCCCATAATATTTTCTATCAAACAAAAGAAATTCTTCAAAAACCCTTCAAATAACAGTAGAAATTACCCTAGAAAATTTTTAATAAAAATAATAATTATAAATAAACATTACAAAACTTATTATGTGTTACAATGACTACATTCAGGTTAGTTAAAAAACGGGGCCCAACTGTGCTTTAAATTTAAAATAAATTTAAGTGTAAGCTTTACCAAGCTTCTATGAATTTTCTGGTAAAGAAACTCATAAAATAAATGTATAATATGAAAATATAACAGCTGTATCTTTGTAATTTTGCAATGCAAATCTCTATTTACTATCTGCAATGCAAATACTCTGAAGCACACACGCTTTTCCTGTATTTTCTGTTCTTTTTAAAGTTCCCCGATTTATAGATATATATATATATTCCCATATCCCCCAATAGCTTGCTTTATACAACAGTTAATCAGAGAGAGAAACAAAAGTCGAGAAAGAAAGACACACAACATTTGTTCACATTCCCAAGAGCATTGGAAACTTTTTCCGGCTTCTCATAACTTATTCGTTTCTGATGATGATTGCCTATTGAATTTTTGATAAGTTTCACTGGCATTTACCCTCCCTGAAAATTCTATTTATATTGCGTTCGATCCGGGGGGAGCTTTGGAGTTGAATTCTAGGAACATCATCAGTCAGCACTGTCGTCACATTACGTACTTGGTGGATTTTATATTCTTAGACTGAAATGAGAGCCTTGTATACAAAATGGTACGGAACTGTATAAGCAAACGGTGTGGTAGTTTTCAGGAAAAACATTAAAAACACTTGCATAAATATTGTTTATTAAAGAGAAGTAAAACGGGCTTGGAAAATAAAGGAAAGCAATCCATGTGATTAAATGTATATATCTTGGGATTGTTGGCTATCAAATAACAAAGCTTAACCTAAACTGATGTATTTTTAGCTCTTTTTCTCTCTCTCTCTCTCTATTTGCCACCCGTCTTTGACTCACCTTTATGACCTCCTTTTTGCCTCTACTCCACTTTCGTTATCTCCTCTATACATGTTATTTTATTATATATTATTTCCCCCCATTGATCATTGATACTTTGATACCGTGTTGATACTTTGTGTTGTTACCTCTTCCGCGTTTAGTGTGTCCGTCCGATCGTCAATCGATCGTGATAACGTCCACGACGCACTGATAAGGACGGACGGTATTCTCTCTGTTTGACCAATGTCACGTTCCTGTTTCGAACGTACTACAAACACACACCCATTAATCTTTCCCCCAACAGATTATTAAACAGCGAGATAAGGTTTATGACTTTAATTGTGCATTATTATTATTTACTTTAACACCGCATTCGTTGTTGCTCGTTCTGCTTTCCGATTAGATTACCAGCGGCCATACAAAAAATAATAATATAATAATAATAATAATAATAATCACAAATGCGAAGCAACAAAAACCGTATAATTCATGGCCCCGTTTTGGCGCGCATTTTATATTCTGTTTGCTGTTTTTTTTTTGTTGTTGTTGAGATCGTCAGAGTGGAAAAGATAGAGAGAGCGGCTTATTTATTGTGTGGTGATGCATGGCAACATTTTTTCTAGTATGGTTTTTTTCACCTATTTTCTACAGCCCAGATTAGATGGGACAATTTTTGTGCCTTTTTCGCTCGTTTCCGTTAACTACAAAATGCACATATACTCATAGAGACGGTGGGAAAAACACCCAATCAATGAATGACACACGAGTATGGAAAATATATGAAAAAGATTTTGTTATTGCATAAAGCACACACGAAGGCTTTTAGAGTGCAGTGAATTTAAGATGACATTATTGGAATTGTGAACAAACTCTTAGTTCAGTTTTAAAATCGACTTAACGGTGGGAAATTTAAGAGTTTGTTAAATTTTAAACTTTAGACATATATATTTCTTTTTAAAATAAACAAAGCAGTTAACTGATAAATCAAAGTTTTCCATAATATCGATATATTAACGATAAAAAGAATGTGTTTCAATATTGTTTTCAATAGGTATATATAAATATCAAAGTTTCCGGTATTTTCGATATGAAAGCTTTCGAAAATATCATTATATAAAGTGAATGTTTTTCAATATTTAATTAATTATTTCAAAGATTTCAAAGTTTTCGATATTTTCAACATGAAAGTTTTCAAGAATATCGATGTATTGACGATACAGAGAATGTTTTTCAGTATTTAATTCATTTTTTTAAGGATTTTAAATTTTCAGATATTTTTGATATGAAAGTTTTTGAGAATATTGATATATTGACGATAAAGAGAATGTTTTTTAATATTCAATTCAATAAAACGAAATATCACAGTTTCCGATATTTTCCATATAATATAAAAGTTTTTGATAACATCAATATATTAACGATAAAAGGAATATGTTTTTCAATATTTAATTCAATATATCAAAGAATCAAAGTTTCCGATATTTTCGATATGAAATTGATTGCTATATTTTTGTGGCCATATCATAAGGGACTTTTCCTATCGATCTATATACCGTATTACGAATACACCTGGATATTGTGTGTGTGTTTTTTTTTATGGGGGTTCTTGTATCAATTGTTTATGAAACCTTTGCAGCCCAGGCCAGAGTTGAGTTTCATGCGAACAACGCTGACTGGCTGGCCATAAATCGCACCTAATCTCCTCCTCCTCCACCGATTCGACCCTTTCCCCATACAAATATATATTTCTCTATCTATATTTAGTGAGTTATAGTGTTGGTTTTTTATTTTTTTTTTCTGTTTCGAAAGCCATGTGTTGGCAAAAGTTCAATGTACAGCTATGAAAATAAGTAGTGGAGATGTTGGTGGGGAAGTGGGAATAGAGGATAGGGGAGTGGGGAGTAGGGAAGTGGGGAAGTGGGGATAGGGGAGTGGGGAATAGGGAGTGGGGATGGTGGTGCCATTATGATGATCGTACGAGCGAGTGTCCGTCCGCCTTCATCCGGATTCTTTGTATCTTTGTATGGACAGGAAATTGCTTTCGCAACTCGATGTGAAAATTTGCAAGTTGGTGGCAATGTTTGTGTTGAGTTTTGTTGTAGTAAATGATCTTCCACAATGTTTGATCTAGGGTTTTAAATTCAAATTTTTACTTAAGAAGGAGGGCTAATAATATATATCCAAAGAAAATCTTTCAGGGCTAAGATATTCTCAAATTTTTCAGCATTGTCACATTAGTAATTTCTGTTCATTTCGCTGAGAGCTTGTAATTTGATTAAATTTTGTGTTTGCAAGCTCCAAATGCTGACTTTGCGTATGAAATCCAATACTTCTTGCGCATATCCCTGAAATAATATTAATAATAATAATAATAACAAGCAACTGAGACCAGAAAGGGGAGAACAGAGACAAAATTTGCTGAACTGACTCTGCTGAAAATGACGATAAACGATATGGCAGAACAGCTGTAAAAACAGCTGGCATGAAGAACACATAAGCAAGCAAAGAGAAAATAGAAAAAAAATGTATCAAAATGAAAGGGAAGAACAATTTGCCTAGCTTGCTGTTTTTCTTCTTTTTTATAACCATGAAATTGGATAATGCAACTTTGCATATGGCATTTTTCTCGTTTTTAATATTACTTTGCCCCTTTTGATTATATATTATGTATTGTTTATTATTATTTGATTATTTTATTACGGAAATATTGCCTTATAATCGACACATGCTTAGGAAATTTTTGACTTGGCTTTAAGTTTTTATTTAACACTTTATGCACAAACTTAATTGGACACGCAAGTTGGTAATAATTTATTTGTAACAACAATTTATTTCGCTATTTCATTTTCAAAGTGTACGATTTTTAATAAATAAATACATTCAATAAATTTTTTTAGTACATTAAATGGCGGAAATTAAGTATTTTAATTTATATATTAAAGAGACAAGTATATAACAAATTTTCTACGCCAAAATAACAAAGGCTAAAACGATTTTGTCTTTTCAGTTTGCCAGTCTTGATTTCTAAAATTTTTTAACTATTGAATAGTTTAAATAAAAGTACAAATAAAATATATTCCTAAAGACTTTATCAAGGCGAAACGATTTAGGTTTGTCCGTTGTTCCGCTTGATTTTCTAAAATAAAATGTATTCATTTTTAACTATTGAATAAGTCAATTAACAGTAAAAAACACATTATATAAAGTATATTTTTTAAGACCATATCAAGGCGATAGTTTTTAGGGTTTTCCATATGTCCGTCTGTCTGCTGGATTTTCTAAATATAACTTGAGTAATTTTGACTTATAACTATACCAATAACTATAATATAACAACTAATAATATAGTATTTGTATTTTATTTTATATCAGCATAACAAGGCAAAACAATTTAGTCGTGTCCGTTGGTCCTTTTGTCCATCTTTCCATCTTTCCATGTTAACACCTACATAAACCTCAGAGACTGTAAAAGCCACAGCTACCCAACCACATATACTTCTTTTAAATGTTAATTCAGATTACTTACTTAATATTTTAATAACCATAACCAAGTATACCCTTATTAGATCACATCAGTGATTAAGTAATATTAAAATATACACTCATCAACGGATAACTGTCATGACTCTGAGAACTATTTATAATTTTCGCGATATCGCTCATTACCAAAATATACTTGCTGGTAGATGTTTAGATAACCGAGAACACTCAGATGTCGAGTATTATTAATGGGGATATAGAGTGGAGAGTAGAGCGAAGGGAAACCTATTATCACAGCGGAAGAGAAAGGGCAATGTACGCCCCCCTTCCCCGTCATAATAATAATAATAATAACACTAATCTAAATGAATGAATGGTCATGAGTCATTTGTGATTTTTTATTGCATTATTTTCCACACAACCTAACAACCCGTTTTTCTGTTGTTGTCTCTTTGTTTTGTGGTCTCTGTTTTTATGGTATTTTTTTGTTTTTTTTTTTTCTATAATTTAGTTTGTAGCAGCTACAGTTAGCAGGTGTGACAGGTGTGGGTTTGTTGGCGGGAAAGTCCAAAGTGTAGAGAGATGATGATAACTCATCGATGGCGCTGAGGTTAAACTACACACTAAATGGGCTTAAATGCAAATGTGCAATTCGAGCTCATTAATATTCAAGTGTCTCCTGGGGTACCCTTGCTCCCTTGTACCTGGTCCCTGACTTTTGCTGTGAGTGTTTCGAGTGACATCCGAAAGATTGATAGATCGATTGATAGCAGCTGTCTATAGCAAATATATATGCACCTAAAATGTAAGTGCTGCTGACAACTCTCGACATTGATGATAATAACATCCTGACAACGTTTACTACTTGACTATTGCCTCGATTTGATACAATTTAATCGATTAACCGACTCCGTCGATCGAACAAAGCGATGCGATTGTGATTAGGAAATGAATCATCATATCGATTGGAAAATACTTCTCCTATAAGCAGTACAAAGCTAGTTTGCCTTTTAAGTGTCCACTAATAGATCATTTATTTGAATTTTTATTGCTCATTACGTGGCGTTTAATAAATTCAATTCAATTTTGTATTGATTTACTAATTGGTAATTTAACTAGCAGGGATAATTATAGAAAAGTTAAAGAAAAATGTGTATATCAAATTGAAATGTATAATAATATGAAAGTAAAAATACTTTAGATATTGAAACCAATGAAAATCAGTAATTTCCAAAATAAATTAACCAAATTTTAACTACATTTGTAGCTTAAATTTGCATTAAAGAAATTTCAGTTGGTCAACCTCCGAATATAGGGTTTTAAGTTAAAAATACTAAGATAAATACTAAACTTTTGTAGTATTGTTAAGATAAATACAAAATAAAACGAATCATTACTTTTTTTGAGTATGTTTAAATATTTTTTATCTTAATATATTGTAGCTTAAATTTGTATTGAACTGTTTTTAGTTTTCTAACTTCTACTACATTTTTTAAGACACCGCAAATAAGGTTTAATTTTAAAATACCAGAAATGATACACATTTTTTAGTGTTAGAAGAGAATTAAAAACTATTATGTGTTATTTACAGAATTACAAATAATTAAAGGAAATCTTTATACTTTCAAAAGTATTTAAAGCTAATTTTATTAGAAAAATCCTGAGAAATACCCTTTAAGCACCGACAAAAGTAGGATTTTATTTCAATATACAAAACATACTACAAAATACAACAGATACTCAATTTGTTTAAAATTCTCTTTAAGTCCCTTAAATAATTTATAATTCCAGAGAGTGCCTCGCTCTGAGTTTTCCCTAGTTGACTATTTTAGCCGGTATTAAAGTCGCAAAAGTTGGCATTTTCCGGCTCGAAAAAACAGCTGATCCATCTCCCTCTAACGTCTATCTCTCTCTTTCTCTCTCTCTTTGTCTCTTTGTTGCCATCTCACTCTGTATCTCTGTGTATCTGTCCCCCTGTGTGTGTGTGTGTGGCTTTTCTTGTCTCGAGTACAAATTAAATTTCCAACGAATTTAATGGCACACAGACAGACAAGGAGGAGGAAGACGAGTAGGATGTGGGGTATGGGGGAGAGGGTGAAGGACGCTCAACGCTTTGGGGGGTGTGGGATGTGGAAGCGAGACACAGATAGCAAAGGACGTTGTAAAGTTGGGCGCCATCTCGCTCTGGCATTAGCGAAAAGTTTTAGCGCCTAAAAGCAGGCAAGCACAAAAGTGCAAAACAAGAGCAGGAGAGAGAGTGTGTGTGTGTGAGAGAGAAAGAGAGAGAGCGGGAAAAAGGCGGAAAATGAGCGAAGAGAAGAACTGCAATATTTAGTGGGTAAAGTGGGAGGTACGAAAAATAAAAAGGAAACCAACGGAAAACCAAAGGCGGGGATAAATAGAAGAAAGCAAAAAGTAACAGGAGCCACCCAATTATCCTTCTTTTTTCGCCTTTTTCTTGGTTTTCTTCACCTCCTCCTTTAGTTTGTTTTTTAATTTTATTCTCCTAGGCATTTGGGGAAAATTCATAACAAGGCTGTCAGCAAAGCCCCCTTTTTGCCGCCGCCTTTGCTTTTCTGCAATTTCTGCCGCC
>VNJV01012868.1:2408-19625 GCA_008042635.1 Drosophila nikananu
GGGGGTATATTACAAGTGGGAGGGATTGCGTAAGGCTAAACTAGGGACGAATCCCTCGCGGTACGGCCGCAAAGCATTGCTTCGCGAAAGCATGGCCCCCATTAGCCGCAGGCCGCCACACAATGGCCGGAAAGATACAGATAGGTTGCAAAAATAAAATTTTTTGTGACAACGGTCTGCCTCAGATTCCTGATTTTCCATGTTTAGTGTGGCCAGCCCTCCCTCTACCCAGTGTGCCCCTTCTCAGTCGATGGCGCGCGCGCGCATTTAATTCAAATTTATATTTCTTCCAGGTTCTTTGTTTCTTTTTCCCATTATTCATTATTCTCCGTTTATTGACTTCAGTTTTTTCTCTTATTTCTATTCTTATTTATATTTATCGCGATCCCTAGTAAGGAAGTGTCTCTGGCCGGGGTAAACCTCAACGGCTCCAGAGGTCCTCACAGTAATTTATAAATTTCTGAGACAACCAGGACACAGAAGGGGCCGAAGATTTAGCTATTTTGGGGCCGAGCGACGGGAACCCAGGAATACTCCGGAGCGGGAGGCGAAAAATACAAGAGGCGAAGGATCTCCACGATGATAGCTTTATTCTTTGTAGAGTTATGGCCGGAGGCCCAAATGAACGGCGCGCGAAGAAAGAGCCCTAATCCGGCGGGCGCCTTTCCGGCCCTTAACATTTCTGGCCCGCGGCCATCGCTCACCCTCACGCAAGTCCTGGATGATGACCGGGGCACAGTACTCGCGGCGGCGGACACGTGGTCCTCTTTTTACAGCGTGGCTGCGTGACCGCGGGCCTTAGATTTTTGCACTTAAGTATTTCGCGTCTGATCGGCTCGGCAGCTCTCGACTAATTGATCAAGCTCGTCTTCTCGCAGCTTGACCATGGCCTCATTCTGCCGGCTTTGTCGCCGGCGTCTCTTTGCCTCGTCGCTCTGGTTTCGGTTTTCGCACTTCTGGCGCGTGCCGATCTGACCAATAGGGAGGCTGCTAGCCAGTGGCGTGGTAATTTTCCACTCCCGAGGGTACAGCTTTTGCCTGCTTGTCGCCCTTGCTCGTCTCCCTTGCTCGTCTTCCCCTCCGTAGCTCATCGGCGTTTGAGTGCGTTTTGGGTTTGAGCGAGTAGTTGCTCGCGCTCTTGAGTGAGTGTGCGGTGTGCGAATGAGTGACTTGTGTCCGGTCAGAATGAGTGAGCTTGTAGTTGAGTATACTTAGGCTTAGCTTATATCTAGGTATGAATATCTTCATTCGGATATTTACATATGTATGTATGTCACACTTCGTCACACCCTCTTATTATTATACCATGTACCGTAGGTACAAAGGTATATTAATTTTGTGCAAATGTATGTAACAGGGAGAAGGAAGCATTTCCGACCCCATAAAGTATATATATTCTTGATCAGCATCAACAGCCAAGTCGATATAGCCATGTCTGTCTGTCCGTCTGTCCGTCTGTATGAACGCAACTATAAGAGCTAGAGCCACCAAACTCGGTATGTAGTTCGGAATGTTTTGCACGCAGATCAAGTTTGTTTCAGATTTTAAAATTTCCCTCCCACTCCCCCGCAAATCAACAAAAACTTTTTGCAGCCACAAATATTGCCATAGATCTTTCTTTTTGTGCATAGGCAATACCGAAAATCTGGTAAAGATCGGGTGAAAAACACAAAAGTTATTTATTTATCAGTGTGTTATCTATTTGACAGCTAGCATTCCAAAAAACAACAACAAAACTGATGAGCGCAAGAAACTAACTCCCGTGCGCACAAAAGAGAGAGGGGTTCTCTCTATCTCTGTCTTGCACACGCAAGTGCATGAGATGGTGGTGGTTTTGCAAAGAGCGAGTTTGTTTACATTTCTTTAATAGGCTAAAGTCTCGATAGGCAAAAGCGGCGATATATTTTGGTACAGGGTATATAACAGTCGTTCACGAACGACACAACACAACAAAAAAGACACTGTGCTTTGCTGAGTAGCTGATGCTCAGTTACTGAGCATTTGTCGGCAGTGGTCGATTCAGGCTGTCTTCGTCTCACCGAACAACACAAACCAGAAAACAAAAAAGACAGAAAAATTACTGTTCTGCTCAGAGCGAAAACGCGCCTGTTGCATTTTTTTTCTGTGTTTATAGTGACAAAAAAAATTGTTCAAGCATTTTTTGCTAGCTCTGCTTCTGACTAAAATTATAATACCCAGCCAGGGTATACAAATGAAAACTTTGCCCGGTTTCAACATATTTGCATATAATTTGAGACAGTCATTTTGTATTTGTCTAGAATTTCGATTTTAATTTTATTAAAATCGGACTACAATATCATATAGCTGCCATAAGAGCATTCAAGAAATTTATTGAAAGTAGATCTTAATTTCAATGTTTTTTAACATATTTGTATCTGCTCAGGGATACAGCAATTTTATATTATTTGAGAATTTTGGTTTTGATTTTATGCAAATCGGAGTATTATATCCTATAGCTGCCATAAAACAATCGTTAAATGCAAATCTTATTGTAATAGGAATACGAAATTAATAAAAGCGAATTTTTGATCATATGTACATATAAATAATTTATATGATTCCTGTTAGTTTTTCTTTTCACTTTATCAAATTGGATTAAATTATAATTCTCAAATTGTAAGCTGCAAGGGTATACAAACCTTGGCGTGCCAAAGATAACTTCCGTTTTGTTAATTTAATTTCAGCTATTTTTGGCTATTTTAGTTGGCCCGTCCGTATTTAACTGATGTCAGATATTAATTGCCCAGCTTGCCTGAAAGCTGTTTTCGAGCTTTCACAAGAAGTGGAAGGCACACATAAATTTCGAGCGACTTCTTTGAAGGGCGCCATACTGTTTAAAAGCCTATTGAAAGTAAATTTAATTTACAGTAATTAGTGGCATAATGTCAATGCCTTTAGAAATACTTACGCATGAACAATTTGTACATCTTAACGCCGTTGCCAATCGAATAACTTTAATACAAATTTTCAACAAAATCTGCTAATTCCTTTCCTTTGCTTTTTCTCTTGGTAGTGACGGCACAAAAACTTCGAAACATTGTTTATATAGAAAATTCGAAAAGCATCGATGCATCGATGTTTTCACAAATGTTACAAAAAGATTTATATTTGTTATTTATTTAAATTTGTATTACAATTTTTCTTTAACAGTAACATCCATGTGCAATTGGACCAAGATCGTTTAATAAAACAACTGACTGGCCTTATTTTAAGTCCAATCACAAATTTGTTTAAGGACCGTATAACTACATCGATAGCCGATGGCCTCAAGGAGCAAATGCAATCTGTTATGGATGACTTTAATAACGAGGATCCCCTACAAATACGCAAGTTTACCAAACAGTTATTATCTGGAATTACAGGAAATGCGACAAATGAACTAAATTATCATTAACACAATTCTCCGTGTATTTACATAATTTTTAAAGGGAACCTATGTTTAAATGTGTCTATATACTTATTAGATTATTGCATGAACTGGGAATAAAATAGCAATCTTACAAAATCATATGCTTATCTAAATGTTATGAAAATCGTCGAGCGAACAACAAAGGTCCAAAATTTATAATTTGTACAAATAACAAGAGATTTATCAAGTGCTGATTTGAATCGAGTAACGATTCGATACGTTTGCAAAAATGATTACAGCTTACATCCTAGCGTTTGCATTTGGAAAATGAACGTTGCTGCAAATATTGTGGTGCATTAAAGTTTTCCGGAGAAACGCCAGGATTATGCTGCTTTAGTGGTAAAGTGAAATTACCATTGTTGACTCCGGCACCTGAGCCATTGTATTGATTTGCGAAACACTAGAATCCAACTCTCAAAAAATAATGGTTGTTTCCAAATGAAGTAAAATGGGGCATATATTACGGAAGAACGAGGATTTAATACAACATTTAGGATACAACGACAGAATTATGATAGAACTGGATTATTACTACCACTCAAAGATGCACAGCATATAGTTTTACAAATATATTTCATAGGCAACATTAAAGAACACTTGATCGACGAAGATGAGCAGCATACATTTTTAACAAATATATTTCATGGACAACATGGAAGAACAACTTGATCGACGAAGAGATCAATGTAGGAATTAAGAGAATAATTTTTTTAAGACTTGCAGCAACTGCTTCATGAACATCATGCTTTTGTAATGTTGTTTAAGAGTGCTTTAGAGCTCATGTCAAATTAGGATTATAAAGTTGTTCAACAATTAAGTCCCCATGCTGATTGCAGGTGAACAATTAAAAACACGCGATATTATGCTTACACGTCGCGATACTGGGCAACAACAAATATCAGAAACACAGCGATCATAGGACGCATTGCTACACCCGCTGATGTTTTGGCTGTTTTGTGAAGAGCATAAGTTCCGTTTTACCTTGGTTAATGCCCAATCCACATTTTGACCAAACTATCTACTGCAAGTGAGAAGAATACAAAGGTATATTGCCTTCTCATTCATGATCGTCTAGTCGAATATATACCATTGACTGGGTTAAAGGGTTTAAAGTGTCGCCTAAGAAGGTCTAAGAGTTATTTTGATAGGACTCAAAAGGTTATGTTTAAAAATGGTCCAACTCCCTCAGTGTCACATCTGGCGTCCCACAAGGCTGCCATCTTGGCCCACTTGTTATGACCAACAATGCTCCTGCGCGTGCAGCCACCGGGCCACCATGTCTAGCGAAGGGGCAAGGGCATATAGCAACCTATTGAAGAAAGGGGCCATAGTAAACTAAAATTATGGCTAAAACGTCTTCCTTTTCCCAAGTGAGAGACAGGGCAGCGACTGTCGACCCAGGGTCCGAAGTATGGTGACCCTGCGCTGTGAACAGGCGAAAAAACGATTACCTCTGCTCCAATGTGAGAGGTAGAGTTGCATCCGTTTCATTGATCGAGGGAAAGAAGGAACAAATTAGTTCAATTTGTCAAATTATTAGAAATTTTAGGGAAAACAAAAATACCGCTATTAAAAAGTGATTTACATTGCATCTTGTTAGAGGAGGAGTCCGATTAAAAATATATATTTTACTTACTTTAAATTGGAATCTGACTAATTTGGTATTTTTCCGGGTGCAGTACAGGATAGCCTCTGGCTACTGACTTCAGCTTCGAGATAGGAGACTAAATCGCATCGAATCCAATTATCCATCTAAGAGCACCTAAAGAAAAGACCAATAATTAGTTTTAAATTTAGTGTATTGGTCAGTTGACTATCGAACATATGGAAAATTATGTTTAGTATAGTCGACGGTGCCAAAAGGCAACATTCTTTTTTTTTTGTTAGGAGTAGTGGTACTTACATGCATGTCTAACACGTCAGAAAATTAAATAACACACACACAAACCTAACGCTTGGTCCACTTCTGCCTTCCATATATTTATAAATATATAAATATATAGAAAGATTTGGGTGGACTTTTGCCAAATTATCTTGTCACATATTTAATTTTATTGTGAATAACTTTTGGTCTTGTTTATATCATCGTCGCATATTTATAAATATAGTTCACGGGTTATTTTCGTGTAATTATAAGGTTTATTTTTGAATGTATATGCGTGGTCTAGGAGTATCCACAATGCAGGAAGAGGAAGGTCAAGCAAGAAATCTTGAAGAGGAGGAGTCGCAGAGACTCGGACTACCTAGGGACAGGAATCTTACAGGGGCACAGCGAAGGGGTTCCATCCCAAGAACTCTGAATCTCGATCAGCCCTCGACTCCGTACAGCGCATTTTCACAGATTGTTCTCGACCCAATACAAGAGCAATATAGCCAAGTAAACGCAGAGGCATACGGCTCGTTTGACAGTAGGGAATTCCAGGCATGGATCCAAACATCTCTCGAACAAATAAAGGTATATGTGCAGCAGCTGATCGACTTAAGGATAGAGCAATGCATCCAAACGGGATTTGCTAATTTAATGAAACGACTGGACATTAGGGAGGAAAGTTCCGAAGCATCTAAGTCCTCCGGTTCATCAACGGCAACTCAACTAGCCGTTGAGCCAAAGGGGAGTAAAAACCTCAATAGCAAAGTTCCGAATACGCGAGACGGTCCAGGACGGTCCAGGCGGTGAAGCACCAGCAGATCAAATCCTAGTCGCGAGCGATGGCGGCAAAACGGATACACTCTCGCATCAAAGGATAAGCAGAAGAAATGTCGGTCAACCAGGGAACGGTCAAGGAAACAATTGGAGGAACCCTCAAGTTCCAGGGAGCAACACTTATTTGGCCCAAGGTAGAGCTTTGAGGGATCATTCATACCAACGGCCTTGAGATAATAGAGTCCTAGGAATGTCCCAAAATCCTTGGGTCAGATTTGAAGGGCAACAGCGGGACGATTATCGTGCACCAGGGAATTCAAACGGCTGCTTTTCCGGGAGAGAAACAGGAGCCGGTTGGGCAGGAGATCAAAGGCATCTAGGTCGGCCGCGGCAATATGTTCCCCTGGACAAGTGGGGATTCCAGTTTACGGGCAGTTACGGCACAATGATCAAGGAGGACTTCCTATTTACGGTGGAGCATTTGCAATTTTTACCGATTGCTCACCGAGGAGGCTTTTGAATGGTACTGGTAACCAATCAGAACCCAACCTCCGAAGATGGAAAGAGCTAAAGGAAGCCCAACAACGGCGCTATTGTGACAGTCGCAGCAACTATGACCGGATCCAGGATATCGCCGAGAGGAAGCAGCCCCCCGTAGAATCCCTATAGGAATATTGTACAGCACTCCGGCGACTAGTGACATCGGTGGGCGGTAGAGTAGACCAGGAATAGGTAATAAAAACAGCAAAGCGCAACTTGGCGGAGCCGATGAGACAGGGGATCCACCCGGTAGTACACCCTAGAACAACTCCATGACGAGTGTAAGGAGGCGGAACTGTTCTGTTACAAATACGGTTTGCCGAACACAGTAACCCCAAAATGCCCTAACTGTAGGAAGGGAAACGCATTGCGGAACTCAGTTGGGACGGGCGTGCAGAGACCCAGTGAGGAGACCTCAGCTAAGCTAAGCAAGATTAATCCGGGGGGAGCTAAGCCAAGGGAGCGGAATCCAGATCTCACGTTCCTAACCCTGAGTGAAACGGAAGAAAAAGTGATACCGAGTGCAACAATCGGTGAATTCCGTCCGAGACCAGAGGAAGTATGTAGACCCACGCCCATATGCTGTGGTACGAATCCGTGGAAACACGGTGAGGGGCCTGTTAGACTCGGGAGCATCGGTCAGCTTACTAGCCAAAGGTTGTAAGGAGCTTTTGGAAATGGGGGCATTACAACAGATCCTAGTAAAAGTTTCGATGCCAGTGGAATACAAGGAGGAAACAGACACCATAAATATGTTCTTATGTCCATCCCTAGAGCAGGAACTATACCTGGGTGTAGATTTTTGGAAGAGTTTCCAGATAGCAACGGAGGTATTTGGCTTAGAATCGATCCAGAAAAATAATGAATCAAAACTGTACAAAAAGGAAACACCAGAGTCAAACGAGTTGACAGCGGAACAAGGAAGAAAACGAAAGGAAATCCTTGAGTCCTTTTTTACCTTCGAAGCAAATGGCCTGGGAAGGACCACCAAGATGAAACACACAATAGAGCTGGAAACTTAACCATGTTACAATCGAAGACGCATATCCGCAGCAATGCATAGAGGGAATTCTGAGCCGGATGAACACAACAAGGTACATCTCAAGCGTAGACCTGAAACACGTATTCTGGCAGATAGAATTGGAGGAAAAAAGCAGCAGGTATACCGAGTTTACAGTGCCAGGACGCCCGTTATACCATTTTGTTACGATGCCATTCGGGTCGACAAATGCTGCCCAACGCCTGTGCCGGCTAATGGATAAGGTTATCCCACAGCGATAGAGAGAAAAGCTATTCATGTACCTCGATCACTTGCTGGTGGTGTCTCCAAGATCTGAGGAACATCTAGAGACCCTACAAGAAGTGGCAGGACTCCTAAGGGAAGCGGGATTGACCATAGGGTTGGAAAAGTCGAATTTCTGCTTTAAAGAGCATAGATTCCTGGGCTTTATTATAGGCGGCGGAGTCCTTAGAACTGACCCAAGGAAGGTGGAAGCAATTCAGAACCTAGGCATTCCCAGAAGCACAAGGGAAGTGAGAAGCTTTTTGGGCACGGCGGGTTGGTACAGGAGATTTATTAAGAACTTCGCAGACCTCGCAGCGCCGCTGACGGATACGTTAAAAAAAGGACAGAAATTTAAGATGACAGCGGAGGCAGAACAGGCTCTTAACTCCTAGAAGAGTGCACTCATGACTGCGCCAGTATTAGCACATCCAGACTCTTCCAAACGAGAAGTTGAACAAATGTCAGAGGAACTATAGTGTTACTGAGAAGGAATGATTTGCAGCCGTGTTAGCGATAAAACGATTCCGTCCTTATATCGAGCTCCTGTCGTTCACTGTGATATCGGATCACTCAAGCCTCAAGTGGCTAATGTCGCTGAAGAATTTAAGCGGGAGGCTGGCAAGGTGGTCATTAAAGTTGGAGACTTTTGACTTTGAGATCCAGCATCGAAAGGGTTCAGAAAATGTTATGGCGGATACTCTATCGAGGGGGAATAACCAAAACCCTCCATCGCTTGCTTCAAATGTTTCATTGGCCAGGAATGGTGACTCAAATTCGCAGCCATATTCGTGACTGGCAAGTCTGTAAGGAGTCAAAACCATTGCAGAAGATCCCGGCTCCAAAAAGGGTCACGCCTATATTTTTATTGTGGTGGATCATTTTTCGAAATTTGTATTTCTAAAAGCAATGAAAGAGGCGACGGCGGTGGAGGTCAGAAGATTTCTGACTAGAAATATCCGGAAATCATACATTCGGACAATGGAAAACAGTTCGTGGCGAAGCGATTCCAGGAGGTGATCGAGCAATACTATATAAAGCACGTAAAAACGGCGGTATACTCTCCGCAGTCGAATGCAGCTGAGCGAGTCAACCAGTCAGTGCTTAACGCGATACGAGCATACCTAAGGGAAGACCATCGGGATTGGTATGTGTATCTGCCGGAGATAGAGGCAGCCTTAAGAAGCTCGGTGCACAAAGCGACTCGGGTGACTCCGTATTTTGCCTTGATGGGCAGAATATGTTAACCAACGAAGCGGATTACCGACTGGCACGGAGGCTACACGCATTGGAGGACAATGAGCTGGAGGGCCTAGAGGCAGGAGAGAAGATAGCGCTGTTGAGGGACACCATAAGAAAGAACCTGCATGAGGCACACGAGGCGAGTGCAAGATATTTCGATCGTTGTACGCGAGAGGTATCATTCCGCCCCGGACAGGAGGCATCACGTGTTGAGTGATTTCGGGAAGTGTTCCAACGCTAAATTCGCCAGAAAACTCCTAAAATGCCGGGATAGAAGGCCTATAGGCAACCATATGTATGATATGGAGGATATGAATGGGAAGCTGGCAGAGGCCTTCCATGTGAAGGATCTGTAGCAATGATAACAAACTTGGAAGGATAATGATTCCCTACACCGGCTGGAAGATACGACCAACGAGGAGCACCTGTAAGAAGAAGAAGGGTATAAATCGGACATCTGTGAACGAACGGAATCACTTGCTTTGAATCTGGAGGACGCCGTTGTGGTTCTTGATCTCAGGTTCGTGGGTGGACTCCCGCGTTGGGCGATTTCAATGTCCTGCGCTAATCCTACACGTCAGTGCTCCTGCCTCTTTGCGTGAAAACCGAAATACGGACATTTTTCACTGTCAATTGTTTATCTTTTCATTGACCAATGTCAATGTGGTATTGAGTCCGTCGGATCGATTACCAGGGGCAACCTATCGATGGGTAGCCAAATTAGGGGTAGTACCAAACCATAGGCGGCAGATAATGGGCAGTACGGGGTAACAGGCTGCCAAGCGAAGGCAATGCGAAAAGATCTCGAACTCGGGTTCGTTCACCCGATAAAACGGGAACAGCGAACCTAACGGACTTCGAAATCTGATCTTTTCGATCTGCTTTTGCCCTGTTGGTTCGAGGCGAGAGATTTAAACGTGGGTGCGCAATGGTGGGTGGCTACGGTTTTCAAAAACGTGCAATAAACGCGACCTATAAAAAAAAGGGTTTCCCTTCGCCGCAAGAGACACAAATTTTTATTGAAAATATAAAATGTAAATAAAATGAAATAAGGTGTGAGCAGTCAATTTAACTAGTGATCCAGTGAACGAGGAGGAACCTAGGGAGTCAGATCGGCGTAACCAAGAGGTGAGTGGTTAGGGACAAGATAGGGGCGGAGGATGTAAATTAATTTTTTTGATTATAGAAGTCGACTAGACCTATGTGCAAGGAGCAAACGCCAGTCCAAGATCCGGGCCTGAGCAGATTTATTGAGACGAATTTAAAAATCCTGGCGGTCGAGGCTCCAGCGTACCCGATTTCCAAACCGCCACTGTCCCAACCTCGCCATTGCCACACTGCCGCCTGATAGTCATAGTACGGAGTACCGACACGCCTTCCGAGGGGCGGCAACGGGAGCCACCAACGGCTTCAGCCCTTTTTTTTTTTTGATTTTTTAGCCTTAGTTTTTTTTTATTTATTAGTAATTGTTTATTTATTTTTCATTCTTATTTATATTTATCAATATATTTGTGTTTATAATAATCTATATATTTATTTTATCTATTTTAAATTATTATTGATGTTGATTATTTATTTGTTCCAAATTTATAATGGTCTCGAAAATTTTCCCCTAACGACATCCCCTTCTGAGCGCTCAAACGGGTAGACACAAAAATATTCGTTAATATTCAACTTATCCTATAATATATAAACAAGAAAAGAAAGGAATATGGAGTAAGGCTTTTAATATGGGAAGGTGGAAGGGATCCATGGCGTTAAGTTAAGTATAGGTGTGTGTAAGGAAATATGTAGGGGCAGCTGCATTATGATGTCTGCACGCGGCTGCTATGGCAGGCGGGGAAGCAGATGAGCTCCCTAAACCTTCAAGGAGTCTCGACTGTCTGACTGCTCCAAAGATGTAGGTGTCGTTCTATTTATGTTTCGTTAGATTTCGAAGAGTGTGCAGTGTTTTGAGGGGTTGATGTTTAAAAAAAAATTTTGTCTGTTACGTGTGTTAGGGGCCGGGTTGAGGATCCACGTCGTCAGATGAGCTAGCCGAAGAAAGGCCCAAGCCGGTAAAGACATGCGCAGGACCGAGTAAGGTCATAACACACTGTTATTTACATTGTTTATCAATGACCTTTTGCTAGTTCTAACCAACTCTAGGGTACTTATGTACTTATGCAGTATATGTACAGCTCATTCTAGTCAGACTTACAATCGGATCTTAACAACTTTTAAGTATGGCGTCGTGCTAACTTATTACATCTCCACAGCTCCAAAAGCAAGCTGATGATATTTTCACGTGTCACTCCCCAGTATGCAACATATGTATATGCTTAATGAATGCGCTTTGGGAAGAATAACTCGTTTTGACGATCTAGGTGTCCGACTAGATCCTAAGCTTTCGTTTTCAGAATATATTTCGTCCATGGTTAACAAGGCCAAAGGCATAATTGGATTTATCAAAAGGTGGTCAAAGGAATTCGATTCTCCTTATGTAACAAAGACTCTCTTTACTTCGTTAGTTCGTCCCATTTCGGAGTATGGTTCTTGCATTTGGAGTCCTAAATTTGGAGTTCATATTAACCGCATTGAATCTGTTCAAAAAAACTTTCTTCTTTTCGCAGTACGTGGCTTACCCTGGGATGCCGACTTGAGATTACCGTCTTTCTCTAGTAGATTATCTGTCATTTAACCTACCTTCCCTAGCTAGACGTAAAATGACGCTTGGTGTCGTCTTTCTGCACAAGATAATTCACGGTGCCATAGGGAGCACCTACTTGCTAGGACAGCTCAACTTCCACGTTCCTTAGCAATAAATCACTGTAGGCGGGAATTTGAGGTGCATGAACCTTTTAAAGTCTTATGTGCCGATTACAGCCGCTTTTTTGACAGTACTGAGGGCACTGAGAGCCTCACTTGCCTTAAAACTGCATTGCTAGTAGAATAAGCTCGTAATATTAATAATAATAATTTAAAAGAGTATGTGTACTTCGACCACTAGGGTCTATTGTGCCCTCGTCCTAATGTATGAGCTATAGCTCCTCGAGCAGTTCAATCAAACGCAAGAATGCGATGATGTCGCCTGGTCGAAGAGCCCTCTTTTCCTGCGTGGTGAGTGTAAGGCCCCCAAAGTGGGCCAGCCTCAACCGACTGATAGCTGGGCACTCCTCAAGTAGGGCTCTTCTCCTTCCAGACAAAGTCTGCAAAGACTGTCCTCCCCTATCTTGAGATTGTACAGATGCTTGCGCAGTCTGCAGTGCCCGGTCAAGAAACCTGTGACTATACGGAGAGATCCTTTGCTCAACTCCAAACAGTCCTTGGTCCTCTTGCTATTGCAGCTACCTAACATATTTGATATTTGAGTCGGGGTCCGCAGACCCCCGCACCCGCACCATCCTCTGTTAGTGAACCGTCAGTGTACCACCTAATAGCATGTGGTTTCCCATCGTAGGTGGTAGACATGCTGGTCCACTCCGACTTGTTGCTAAGCTCCGTTTTGAAGAACTTATCAAAGCTAAACTTGTCCAATATAACATCCTGCGGATATTCTAGTAACAGGTCTGTTGTAGTCGCAGCCGAGTCCGCTGGTCGTGCCCCTGTTATCCTCATGGTAGATCTGCGCGCACTGTGCTTGATATGCAGGTGCAGTGGTGAAAGCCCGAGGAGCACATCCAAAGCAGTGGATGGGCAAGTGCGCATAGCGCCCGAGATGCACGTGCAGGCAAGTCTCTGCCTTTTCGTGACATCAAGGTCAGCGCGATTCGCCCAAACCGCAGCCCCGTAGCTGACTATGGGCTTCACCATAGCAACGTACATCCACAGTAGGATCTTTGGAGATACTCCCCAATTTTTCCCTGCGAGAGATCTACAGCTCATTAAACCCATAGTGGCTTTGCGAACAGCATGTTCCACATGTTGTCTCCACATTAGTCGCTTGTCTAGGATGATACCCAGATATTTGACTTCAGTGGAGATCGGTATCTCTGTGCCCCCAATGGCAATGGGCCGAATGGATTTCAGCTTGTAGCGATTGGTAAAGGCAACCACTGTGGTTTTCGCTGGATTGATATTCAGCCCCACGTTTCTGCAACAGTCTAAGCTAAGTCTTAGGCCTAGTATGATCCTGTCGCACAATGTGCTCTCAAAATTGCCTTTACAGATTAAGGTTATGTCATCGGCATAGCCTTGACATTCAAACCCATTTGCTGTAAGTTTAACTAGCAGCTCATCCACCACGAGGCTCCAGAGTAATGGTGATAGGACACCACCCTGCGGACAGCCTCTGGTGGTTTGAGCTCTAACTGTCACCCTGTTGACAGTGACTTCCGCTATTCTGCTAACAAGGAGTTTTCCCAGCCAGGTCGTGAGGCCCGTCTCAACTCCCCTTCTACAGAGTGCTCTTACCACAACATCATGAGCTGTGTTATCAAAAGCAAGCAGAAAGGAGGTTATGCTGATCGGCCCGAAGGAATTGGGATGGAAGGGGTCTTTCTTCCCAAACTTCGGGATAAAAATCACCCAAGCCGTTCTCCTTGCCCTAGGAGTGTAACCCATTGCTAGGCTTCCCCGAAAAATAATTATGAGGAACAACATAAGTTGTTCGACACCTTTCTGAAGATGGATGGGTATGATTCCATCCAATCCCGGAGCTTTGTGGGGGTTGAGTGTACTCAACGCCCACCTAATCTTCTGTTCAGTTACGATCGCTGCAGCCAGGCTTCAGTTTGGTCTTCCGTTTGGGATTCTTTCGTAACTGACGTCTACATTGGAGATGGTTCTGCAGGGAAGTGAGTTTGCAGGAGAAGTTCCGCTTTCTCCTCCTAGTTCTCTGTGAATGACCCATCTGCCCTCTTCTGACATAGTTCAGAAAGTCCTTTGCCTTTTGAGATTGCCTTAAATACTCTGGCCGCAGGTGCGGCTTGTTCTATAGTGGAACAAAATTTCCGAAAGTGAGCTCGCTTACTGTAACGGATTTCTTTGTTATACTTTGTCAGCTTCTGGGTGTATACTTCCCAATTAGCGCTGTTCTTTTTAGCTGTGTTAAACAGCTTTCTGACTTCTGCACGAAGTAGCCCTAGTTTCCTATTCCACCAGGGATTGTCCCTGTTGGACTCTATGGATTTCTCGGGACAGCTTGCATGATATGCATCCAAGATTGTCTCACCTACTTCTTTTGAGAGTTGCTCAAGATCTTCCGGACAGGATACTCTCCTGCTCAGGTTCAGCCTGCTCAGATTTAATCCCAGACAGGACTGATAGACTGGCCAGTCAGTCCGTCTTGGATTCCTGATAACCCTCCTGAAGCTAAGGTTCCTATGAATGTCGAACAGGATGATCCTGTGATCCGACATTGACTGTTCAGAGGAGACCTTCCAGTTGTGAATCAACCGGGAGCCCCACTCGTTGCCGAAAGTGATGTCCAGTACTTCAGCCCTAGTCTTAGTAATGAAAGTGGGTTCAGCCCTCACGTTGAAAACAGTGAGATCCCTAGATACAAGATAGTCTAGTAAACACTCACCTCTACCGTTGTTGTCCGTGCTGCCCCATGCATCACTGTGCGCATTGGCACCACACCCTAGCAGTAGGGGTAGCCTATTTCTGCTGCAATGTTGCACCAGATCCTGAACCTCTGGTGGGGGGGCATCCGACACGTCTCCTGCGAAGTATGCTGACGCCACCACAATACTCCCGTGATCGCTTGAGAGAGACAAAGAAAGTTAATGTCCTTTCGCACTAAGATGCAAGCTCTCGGTGATGTCTCCCTTACGTCTGCATTAGTTTGCCTCTGACGACCCAAGGCCCCTGGATGAGCACCAGCCCTAGGTCAGACCTGGAGACCAACCTGCCGATGACAGCCGAGGCTGCCCTGGCGTGATGCAGGTTGATCTGTGCCACGCTGGTGACCACCATCCTTAGAGCTCTTCTTCACCCTCCGAGAGCGTCAGATAGGCCTCTGATTGCATCTCGGTGGGTGTCCGCTCATCATCGGATGGCTCCTTGTCGCTGGTTGGCTCCTCTACACCGCTCATGTGTAGGCGCGTCAGGTCCAGCCCCTCTAGAGAGACCAAGTCCAACTCGGCCTCCACTGCTGCCAAGGCCTTAGCCTCCGCTGCCTCGTCCGTGGAGCAGGAGGGTGCCACCTTGGCTGCAGCCGTTGAAGTGCCAGGCACATCGACGACTTTAGCCTCGGTGGACACCTCCGCAGATTCCTGCTTTTTATGCAGGCGGCATTTTAGCAGGCCGAACCTATAGCTCACCAGCATCTCGCGCTTCTTGAGGAGTACGAGCGCCTCCTCATCCAGGCCTAGCATCAGCACCTTGCCGCCCTTCGACTCTAGGAGCCGGATGACACGCCAGGTCCCGGTGAGCAGGCCCTTGTTCTGCTCATTGAGCAGTCCAAGAGACCTCTCCAACGTCTCCCCTGCGGTGCGTGGCAGGTATAAGGTGACGACGTTGGTCACTGGTAGGTCCTCCTGCAGGCAGGTGCGGACTGCACACCTACCTTGGTGCTGATGCTGGGGACCGTCAGCTCCAACCACTTCTTAGCATCGCTGTCCATGCAGTCCACTAGTAGCAGACCGTCACGGAACTGGATGCCGTTGAAGTTTAGGGCTGCGGTCCAGCCTTTCCTCATCTCCTTGACGAGGGCCTGCTCCACCGCTAACAACTCCTCCTTGGTCATAAGCCTCTTCGGGTATTTCCGCGCCAGTATGGCCCAGTTGGCGACACTGGCATATGAGGCTACCATCGGACGCTTCGCGCCTGTTGACGTTCTCGAGCCCTCCAGCGCTGCGATGTTCCTGTTCTTTGTCTTCTTGGACATGTTCTTGGGGAGTTCGGGCGGCGACGTGTGGTGTAGCTGCCTCTTCCTCCCCGCAACGGCCTGGCCGCCAGCTCTCTCAATCGGGGACACGGAGCCACGTTCGGCGCACGGTGCTCCAGCGCTCTCTTATGGGCCTCCTCCGGCTTTAGGCCTCTCTCGAGGTACCGGAGGTACCACTTGCGGCCGGCTCCGCTGAGGCCTTGCCTCAGAGGGTCTCCGGCTCCCCCGGGCTGTCCTGCCGCTGGGTTGCGGCCAGCTGCTGGGGCAGTGCCAGGCACTGTAACCCCCCTCCTGCTGTCAGTCAGTTTGGTGGCCTCACTGCCGGCCACTTGAGACGTGAAAGTCTCTGCACCTTTCGAGGCGCTCAGCGTCAGCGACGAGCCCTTCAGCTTCTGCGTCGGGGTCGAGCCCTTCAGCTTCGCACTCTTCGGGTGAGGGGCCAGGCCCCTGCGCGGCGACAGCTTGCCACCATCGTCCAGAGCCTCCTCCTCTATCCGCTCTGCTACCTCGGTTGCGGTTAAGTCCCTCGTATTAAAGTTTTTTTTCTTTTTTGATTCCATAAACTGGTCCCACGAGTGTAGGGGAAGGTAGTACCAGCGTGTCATAGCCCCCATTAACACGCTGGGGCCAGGTGTACTCACCGAGGCGGCCAGGTATCGGTGAGGCTCCGTCCAAATACAGTCATTTACCCCTGCAAACCAACCAATGGGCACGGAACGCATGACACCCTGGCTTAGGGGAGAACTCGTAATATTGCATGAACCCAAAATCTTACTTTCCTCGTAATTTCCTATATTTTTATTCATTACCAGCCGGTATATATTCTTTTATATATATATATAGTCACTGTGGCTTATGACATATATCTAAATTTACCTTTTTATACCATGTACCGTAGGTACAAAGGTATATTAATTTCGTGCAAATGTATGTAACAGGCAGAAGGAAGCCTTTCCGACCCCATAAAGTATATATATTCTTGATCAGCATCAACAGCCAAGTCGATCTAGCCATGTCTGTCTGTCCGTCTGTCCGTCTGTGTAAACGCCTAGATCTCAGCAACTATAAGAGCTAGAGTCACCAAATTCGGTATGTAGGTCGGAATGTTTTGCAAGCAGATCAAGTTTGTTTCAGATTTAAAAATTTCCCTCCCACTCCCCCGCAAATCAATAAAATCAATAAATCAATAAACGCCTAGATCTCAGCAACTATAAGAGCTAGAGTCACCAAATTCGGTATGTAGGTCGGAATGTTTTGCACGCAGATCA